>PVKA01009501.1:0-68154 GCA_004027165.1 Ctenomys sociabilis | reverse complement strand
GAAATACCACATCTTTTTCAACCATTCCTCATGTGATGGACATCTTGGTTGTTTCCAAGATTTTGCTATCACACATTGCGCTGCTATAAACATAGGTACACATATATCTCTATGATACAATGTATCCAAATCCTTTGGGAAAATTCCCAGTAGGGGGATAGCTGGCTTGAATGGGATTTCTAGTCCTACTCTTTTGAGGTGTCTCCACACTGACCTCCACAATGGTTGAACCAGTCTACATTCCCACCAGCAGTGGAAAAGCATTCCCTTTTCCCCACAACTTCTCCAACATTTGTTGTTGGTTGATTTCCTTATGATAGCCATTCTTTCTGGAGTGAGATGATATCTCAGTGTTGTTTTTATTTGCATTTCACGAATGGCTAGCGATGTGGAGCATTTTTTCATATATCTGTTCGCTTCTTTAATTTCGTCCTCTGAGAAGTGTGTATTCATCTCAGATGCCCATTTCTGAATTGGGTCTTTAAATTTGAGGGCCCATATCTTAGTTCTTTATAAATTCTAGACAGTAGTCCTCTGTCAGATTGCTTATTAGTTAGGATTTTTTCAAAGTTTGTGGGTTGTCTTTTCACTCTGTTGACATCCCATTTGTTGATTCTTTCAAGAGCTTCCCGTACGAATATATGTTTGTTCATGAACTCTTTACCTACCCCTATGTCTTCAAGAGTTCCTCCTACTTTCTCTTCCAGGAGATTGAGTGTTTCTGTTTTAACGTTTAGATCTTTAAACCATTTTGACTTTAACTTAGTGCATGGCGATAGAGCTGGGTCAAGCTTTAGTTTTCGGCATGTAGAAAGCCATATTTTCCAGCACCATTTGTTAAAGAGGCTATCTTTCTTCCAGTGAGCTTGTGTAGCCCCTTTGTCGAAGACAAGATGGCTGAGTGTTTTCGTAGATGCCTCTGCATCTTCTAATCTATTCCACTGATCCTCAGGTCTATTTCGTTGCCAATACCATGTTGATTTTATCACAATAGCTTTGTAGTATAATTTCAAATCAGGAATTGTGATGCCTCCTGCCTTGTCTTGATTGGCCAAGATTGCCTTTGCTATTCTAGGTCGTTTGTGGTTCCAAATAAATTTTAGGATTGATTTCTCTATATCTGGGAGTTATGTTGGTGTCATGTATTCATTTCAGAAACAGTTTTCCAAAATTCACTCTGTCTACATCTTATATCTTTCACATTTCAATATTAGTTTATAATTTTAATTTGCTATATAATTATTATTGATTTTCTATAAAGTTGATAATGAGTAGAAAAACAAACAAAAAAATGAATCTGGTCTCTGTCAGCCCACTCTATCCACCAGAGTCAGCCGAGTCCCACACACTCTGAAGTGGGCATTTCTTTCTTCTTTTCTTCCTTCATTTTGTTTTCTTTTATCTTGATTGCTTGTTCCTGTTTTCATGAGTGTGAACATTGTCTTTAGTTTTTGTTGTTGTTCTAGTTTTTATTTCTCCCTTCTTTCTCTCTCTGCTATCTTCTTCACCAGTTTCTTAAAGTTCATATAATCTTTCTTTGTTCTTCAACCTTGCTTCTAGTTGCGTTTTTCTTCTCTCTTTTTTTTCTCGTATTTTTTTATTTTCTCCCAACTCTTTTTAAAAGTTCTCCCATGAGGATAGAAGTTGCTACACTGAATACATATTACTGTGCACAATTTTCTGTTTTTTTTTTTTTTTTTTTAACATTTTTGGTGTATAGTCACAAATATAGTACAAGGAAGCAAGTCATAGTTGCCACAGTTTATAGTTCCTAGGCTGTGTTTGATGTTATTGTTATTGCTGATTGTATTATTTTAACCAATGTGGCATAATTGTCCTAATCAGTTGTTCTTCCTGGTATGCCAAGACTGAGACTGCCTGAGATCGAAAACAATACTATAGACTGGGACCAAGGAACTAGTGGCTATACCAAATAGAAAATAACTTCTCATCCCCAATTAATTGAAGAGGTTATATCTTGTAAGAGGTACAAAACCCAAAGCCAGCTACACTTACTGTAGAAATCATCATTTGCTAAAGATTCTCAAGATGAACAATTAAGTTATCTCACAAAAGGAATTTACAAGCATAAAACCAGGAATTAAAATAGAAAATGAAAAGACACAGAAATAAGATGCAGTCCCAGGCTTATAGCTCACTAAAGGCAAACTTAAGGGAAATGAAAGGAAGCAATTTGAAAGCAAGCAACCTGGGTTCTCTGAAGTGATAAAACTGCAAGTACCAAATCAAATGAATAAAACTCTAGAAAAAGTCAACTCAGAAATAATTTCTCAGATAACTACAGAGATGGTGACCATAATGAAAGACATGGCTAATAGCTCTAGAGCAGATACACACACATAGATCAAAGAAGACCTTAGGGAAATAATGGAAGCCATGAACATCCAACATAAGAAAGAAATGGAATCCATGAAACAGATTCAAGTAGATATCCAGGAGATTAAAAATTTCACTGATAGAGCAGGCCAGATAGCTCAGCATATTAAAGAGCCTGTTGGGGATCGATCCCTAGTGTGCAATGCCAGCCCCACCCCCAGGGCACACTGAGATGGCAATTGAGAGTGGGTGTGGCAGCGCATGCCTATAATTGCAGCACTTGGGAGGCTGAAAACAGGAGATCACTATGAGTCCAGTCTGTGTAGTAGACCCTGTAGACCCTGTACTAAATACATTAAACAAAAATAAAAAAAAATTCCATTGGAAGTATATGCATCAGAATAAGCCAATGTGAGTAGAGAATGTATGATATAGGAAATAAGATTTTGTTAGCTTCATGAAAGAAATTTCTTAAAAATAGAAAGAAATCACACACAAAAAAATTAATCCAACAGTTGCTAGATGACAAAAAAAAATAACATAAGATTGATTGGAGTCAATGAAAAAGCAGGAGATACACAATAATGGTCACAGAAATGATGGGAGAAAACTTCCCAAGCTTGGAAAAAGAACTAGGAACTAGGAACTAAGTCAGGCATATGGACTTCCAATTAATCTAAGAGAAAACTACATTAAGGCATATAATAGTCAAGATTCCAGAAGATCAACATAAGAACAGAATATTAAAAGCTGCTATAGAAAAGAAACAAATCATATGTAAATGAAAGTCCATCAGAATCACAGCATACTTGTAAATAAAAATCTACAGGCAAAGAGAGCTTAGAGTGATTTCAAGCCCTAAAAGACAAAAATCTCCATTTTAGACTGATGAATCTTAGAAAGCCATCTTTCAAAATTGATGGATAAGTAAGATACCTCCATGACAAAGAACATCTGAAGAAATCCATGACCACCAAACCAGCACCGCAAAGTATTTTGAAGGGCATTATAGAAAGAGATAATGAGGAATATAATTCCGCGAATACCAACAGAATGAATCCACCAGGCAAGACAAGTAATTAAATAGAGAGGAGAAGAGGGGTGAACCAACAGCAAAATAACACGACAAGGGTATGTCATTACAAATCAGCTCTAAGCATCAATGCCGCTAGTTCCATTTACCAATTAAAATAAACAGACTGTTAGAATAAACAAAACTCAAGATCCAACAATATGCTGCCTACAGGAAAAAACATTTAGTTCAAAAAGAAATTCATACACTGAAAGGCAAAAGATGAAAAAAGAATACTCCACGTGACAGGAATCTGGAAAAAAAAAAAAAGCACCTATTCTATTTGTGGAAAAAGTGCATTTCAAGCCAAGACTTAATTAAGACAAAGAACATCATTACATCCTTGTAAATGGAACAATCTGAGAGGAAGTGATAACAATCATAAACATAAATGCACCAAACTCCAGCACACCCAACTATGGAAAACAAATATTAACAGACATGAGAAGTAAAATGAATGCTAATACAATTATAATGGGGAACCTAAACACCCCCACTGTCACAAATGGATAGATCGACTAGACAAAACATCAATAAAGAAATATCAGAACTGAACCATCTTTTGAACAAACGGATTTGATAGATATCCATAGTGTTTCACCTTACAAAATCACAACAGATACTCTTTTCAGCTGTCCCCAAGATGATCTCCAAATAGGTCACATGGTAGCTCACAGATCATGCTTAAGTAAATGCAAGGGAATTGAAATTATCCCATGAATACTGTTCGACCAGAGTGCAATGAAATTGGAAATCAATGTCAAAAGAAACCACAAAAACTTCATGAACCATGGGAAAATAAATAGTACCCACTGAACAACAAATGAGCCACAGATGAAATTAAAGAAAAAATTAGTCAATCTCTACAATTAAACAATAATGCAAATACAACATATGGAATTTATAGGATGCAATAAAAGCAATCCTAAGAGGGAAATTTATAGCTACACATTCCCACATCAGAAAAACATAATGAAGTCCTAGGGAGATAGCTCAATAGAATAAGTGCTTGCCTGGCAAGCATAAGTTCCTGAGTTCAATCCCTAGTTCTGCACAAAAAAACAAAAAAAAGGAAAAGAAATAGAAATAGAAAAAAGAAAAACATAATGAGCTCAAATAGACAGCCTAATGTTGAATCTCAAGTTTCTAAAAAAGTAGAGAAAGTCAAAATTAAAGATCATATGAAGGAGGAAATTATAAGGATCAGAGCATAAATCAATGAAACTAAGACTAAGGAAACACTATAAAGAATCAATGAATTGAATGAATTGGAGAGTTGGTTCTTTGAAAGATTAAATAAAATTGACAAACCCTCTGCCAACCTTATCAAAAAGAAAGGAAACACCTAAATCCACATAATTAGGAATGAAAAGAATGAAATCATGACAGATCCTGAAACGATCCAATGATTGCCTATTTTGACAACTCAGATTCTAATAAGATAGAAAACACAGAAGAAATGGACAGATTCTGAGTTACATATGAATTACTAAAGCTTACTGAAGATGTAAAAATTCTAAATAAACCCGTATCAGTGAATGAAATGAAGAAGTAATTAAAAACTTTTCAAGAAAGAAAAGCCCAGATTCTTATATTCATTGTTGAATTTACATGGAAAGTTATAGAATACTTAATGCTGCTACTTCTCAAATTCTTCAATGAAATTGAAAGGTAAAAACACTCCCAAACTCAATCCTGGAAGCAAACATTACTCTGGTACCAAAATCAGAGAAAGATTCAACCAAAAAAGAGAACTATAGGCCATTTTTTCTAATGAATATGGGTACTGAAATCCTTGATAAGGTACTGGCAAATAGAATGCAGGAAATCATCAAGAAGATCATACACTATGACCAAGTAGGATTCATCCCAGGAATTCAAGGATGATTCAGCATATACAAATTAATAAATGCAATACACCACATTAACATACCCCAAAATGAAAGCTATACAATCATCTCAATAGATGCAGAAAAAGCATTTGACAAAGTCCAAGGCTCATTCATACACTACTGAATTTGGTTATTAAATCTACAAGTCTTTTGGTAGAATTTTTGTGGTCTTCTATATAGACTATCATACCACCTGCAAATAATGATAGAAAACCCTACAGATAATTGGAACAGATCACCTTTATCTCAATGTGATAAACCCTCTATGACAAAGCAACAGCTAACATTGTACTAAATGGACAAAAACTGAAAGATTTTACTCTAAAATCAGGAACAAGACAAGAATGCCCAGTAACACCACTCTTATTCAATATAGTTCTAGAAGCATTAGCCAGAGCAATTAGACAAGATAGAGAAATTAAAGGAATAAGAATTGGAAAGGAAGAAGTTAAATTATCATTATTTGCAGATAATATGATACTTTATATAGAAGACCACAAAAATTCCATCAAAAGACTAGTAGATTTAATAACCAAATTCATTGGTATATCTGGATGCAAGGTCAACACTCAGAGATCAATACCCTTCCTATATATGAATAACAAACTCATTATGAGAGAAATTAAGGAAGCAATGCCCTTCACAATAGCATCAAGAAAATGAAATACTTAAGAATGAGTGTAATGAAGGGAGTGAAAGACATTTACATTGAAAACTACAATACTCTGAAAAAGGAGGTTGAAGAGGATATCAGAAAATAGAAAAATACCCTCTTTTCTTGGATAGACAGAGAAACAATGGTGAAAATAGCCTGATTTCCAAAATTGCAATCCCAATCAAAATACCAGTATCAAATCTCACAGAGTTAAAGAAAACAACCTTAAAATTCTCATGGAAACAGAAGAGATCTACAATGGCCAAAGAAGTTCTGGGCAACAAAGCAAGGCAGGGGGCATCACAATCCCTGACTTGAATTGTTCTACAAAGCTACTATGATAAAACAGCATGGTACTGACAAAAGTAAACAGATCCAAAGATCAGTGGAAAAAATTAGAAGATGCAGAAACATCTCCAGACACATGTAGCCACTTTGTCTTTGACAGTGGAGCCATACCCATTCACTGGAAGAAAGACAACCTTTTAAATAAATGGCCTAGAAAAACTTGCTTGCCAAAATGTGAAGATTAAGGCTGAACCATGCCCCAAACTAAAAGTGGAATATATCGAAGATCTAGATATTATAACAGAGGCTCTAAATTTGTTGGAAAATAGAACAGGTAGAACTCTTGAAGATGGTATAGGCAAAGACTTTATGAATAAAACTTCAATCACACAGGAAATATCTCAAAGAATCAACAACCTAGATTTCATCTTATTAAAAAGATGTTAAAAACTGAAAGAAACTACCAATGGAGTGAAGAGACGATCCACAGTGTGGGAAAATATTTTGCCAGCCATTCATCAGACAAAGGACTAATATCTAGAATATGTAAAGAACTAAAAAATTTAGACCTCCAAAGTTTAAAGACCAATCTAAAAATGGGCATCCAAAATGAAGGGAACTTAACAGATGAAGGAGTAAGAAATATAAAAATATTTGAAAAAGTTCAACATCACTGGCAACTTGACAGATAAAAGTTAAAACAATGCTGAGATTCCATCTCACTCTAGAAAGAATGGCTATTAGCAAGAATTCTACCACTATTAAATGCCCTTGAGGCTTTGGGTAAAAAGAAACACTTCTTTACTGTTGGTGGAAATGTAGACTGGTGCAACTAGTGTGGGAATCAGTGTGGGAATTAAAACTAGAGTTTCTAATTAACCCAGCTATTGCCCTTCTTAGTATCTTTCCAAAAGCATTAAAAGCATCAAACCACAGCGATATAGGCAGGCCTGTGACATGGCTTGTGATGGTTAAGTCTTTGATGCCCATCAATCAATGAATGAAAAAGATACGATTTTTTTTTTCAGTTTAGAAGCAGATACTTGATTAACTGACCAAATCATAAAAACACCATGGTGGATACCTTAGTTCATCCTTCCAATAAGCCTGTTGATCTGGTCTTCCCTATTTCCAGCATCTCCACCTTCCACAAAATGCGTGGTCTTTTTCTTCATTCCACATCATGAAGATGATAACTTGAACAGCCACAGGAAGTTATTTGCCTCTTTGAAGCGTTTTCCAACAGTACAGATCTCACAAATCAGATGATGCCATCTCCATGCAGATGATGCCATATTTACCAAGAGATCAAGCAATCAATGAATTATCTGGCAAGGCAATTTGCTTCTTATTGATTTTGCCATAGCCACGCTTGTATATCAGTTCATTCACTGACTTCAGGCTTGGGTGCCCCCATGCAATGTATGGCTCCCCAGTCCTCAGCATGTTAACTGAAGCCTTGTTGAGCTTAACGAAGGTACCATTGAAGATGTGGTGAAGGCGAAGAAGCTGCAACGCCTTGTGGACCTTTGGACTCAACCACATTGATACCCTGATCCAGATGACAAATGCCAGTTTGGACTCCACAGGAAAATAGAAGTTGCCAGCTTTCCTTGCCATCCTAGCAATTCGGATCTCAGTTCTGTCTGTACATCTGTCTGTACTCCTTATGTAGTGTCTGGCTTTTTCATAGTCGAGCTTCCTCCTCACCTTGTGAAGAATCTTCTGGGTAAACTTCTTTCTCAGGTGCTTTATCTTCAACTCTGTGAAATATCTTTGTTTTTTCTCTAGGGTTTCTATCACAGCAAGAACCTTTTTTCTTTTCTACATCTTCCATGGTTTCAGCTGGAAAAGAGGAAGATGTGATTCTTTTATATGATGGTGTACTACTCTGCCATAAAAAGGATAAGTTTAAGACATTGCTAAGTAACTGGATGCACCTTGATACTGTATTATTAAGTGAAATAAGTTGGATGCATGTGTCTAAATTCCACATTGTTTCTGTGGTATGAGACACTGAAAGTGTAAATAAAGATCAAAATATATAGTGTAGATATTGGTAAATGGGAAGAAAATATTCAGTTCGGAATGGGAACAAGGGAAGGGGAGCAGGAAGGAAGGAAGGGCCAAACAAAAGAGAATAGAAGGAAAAACTGGAAACACAATATTTGTAAACGAGGAGGAGAAGACAGACTGATGGAAGAAGAGAACACAAGAGGAATGGGAAAAAAGCAGGAAAATACAGCATGTGCAGGTACAAAGTCTGTATGATGAATGCCATCCATATGTATATTTAAAATGTATCAATAAAAAGGTAAAATAAAACTTTAGCACTGTACAGTACAATTAGCAAAAATTATGGCACTGTACTGTAGGAAAGCTGCCTTAGGCTGCCCAGTCATTCCCATTCCTGCATCCTGAGTTCAGATGCAAGCTGTAAATATAACAGGCGTTCACTAAACAAGGAGCATCTGTATCAAGGAGACTGATGGGGACTGAAAGCAGCCTGGTAAGTGTCAGTCTCAGTGAAAACATCCTGGCCAGGGCAGATAGTTCTAGTTTTCAGGACATCTTTTGATTTCTGATTTTTTTTTGTTGTTGTTCTGAGAGGCAAGGCAACTGCTAACACCGAGTCACACCTCCTATGAATCCCTAACATCCCTGGTGGGACTCAAACCGCATTCTCCCATACGTCATGGTGGGATACTCACCACCACCTTAAGGAGGGAGGTTGCTTGTTGGGAGTTTAGAACTATAAGCTAAGGATGGTAGGTGTATATTCAACTAGCCTGTGTTGTGTGGATACTTTTTTTTTCCCAGTAATGATAACTTTATAAAACCATTTTTACACAAACTTGTGTAATTTTACCCCAATTTATTAGTACTTAAGTTTTAAATAATTCTTCAAAGTTCCCCCATATTCATACCTTATTTTGAGTCCATACAGATAGGTTATATTTTGTTTTGAGCAATTTTTAAAAATAGGCTCACAGGGAAGCAAAACCAACTAAAAGAGGTATGGGAAGAGGCTGATGGATTGGACCCTAATGACTTTGATCCCAAGACATTTTTCAAATTACATGGTAACAGATTTGATACAAATATTGATATTTATATCTGCTGTTTGAAAAAATTATACTTTCTTTACTCTTAAGTGCTTTCTATCAAGGTTGATTATTGAGTCCTATAATAGTAAATGCCTAGACTTTTTCTCTAGTGTAGTATGATAGCCTTTTTTTTTTTTAGGTTTTATTTATTTATTTTTTAAATAAAATAATCCAACACAGTTTAGCAGTCCACAATAGAAGTGGGTTATCCACAGAAGTTGTTGACTTGAGCCATTTTACTTTATGCACCTCCATTTTATACTTTTCTGCTGGTTGGTTAAGACCAAGGTAAAGAAAGACCTAGATAACAAGAAATGTCACTTTTGTATCAGATAAGGTCAATCAGATACCCTCAATGTTTATCCTGTAACCCTGTACCACACTTTGTAGATCCCTTGTCAGTGTCAGCCATGTGGATGAGTCACAACCATTGCTTGACCAATTTGCTCTCTGTGGAAGCCAGAGAGAATGTTTTCTCTCCATCTGACTCTCCTTAGGCACACTATACAACATTGATAGCATTCCTCTGTGTTCCCATAATCTCCTTGATCAGAAAATTTGGGGTACAACTGAGTTACATGATGTTACAGTACAAGTTCTGCTATGTCCTGAGTTTTCACGGACCTTGAAAGGTTATGGCTAAAATGTTGGCTGACCTTGCAGCCTTTCTTTTTCTCCAATTTTTAATCTGCAGGAACCTACTCTTAGTGACCCTTTCTTAATGAGACAAAGGAACCAGAGAAGAGGCTGGGACCAGTTGTCTGAAATCATATCCCCCACCACCAGTGTTTCTCATTTCTTTTGGTCCCCAGCAGGTCCCAGCATCAGTCTGGCCAGGGGCTGAGTCTCCTTCAGAGATACAGATGCTGATGGGCCTTGGGGCATTGCAGATAAGGCAGACACACCCTCAGCATCTGTCCTAGAGCATCTGTCCTCTGAATATAGAATTCTGAGCTGTCCAGGGTGCCTCAAGGGCCAGGGACCCGCCATTCTCATTTTCTTCCTTCTCTCCTTTTTCTCTCTCAGCCTGTCCCATCCTCTCTCATTCCCCTTAACAAAGAAAACTTACTAAGTGGCTTTGTGTTACAGAAGTTTAGGAGACTGTAAAGTGTAACAGTTATGTGAATTTGGTGTCGACAGATCTGGATTCAAACACTAGCTCTCCTATTAGTAACATTATTACTATTATTATATTTAAGGAAGTTACTAGGCATCTGTTTTCATCTGTAAAACTCACAATCCACTTCAAAGGGTGTAGTGTGATGAGAGGAGATGGGCCATGAGTAACCAATGACCAGCATAGCCCCAGACCACCTGCAAGAGCGCTCTCCCAGCCTGAGTATCTGCTCTCTGCCACAGCTGTGCTCTGGATGGGAGGAGAATGGCAGTGAATAAGAAAAAAAGCCCCATTTGCTAGAACCCATGGGAGCTTGCATGGATTAGATTTTCTAAGCATTTCAAATGGAGTTGGAAATCAGGTTGGCTATTATTTTCTTTTTCAAACAAAGGTTGTGACTGTCATAAACTAAACCCATGCCTATCAAAGAGACACTGGAAGAAAAATAGAAAAGCGTGAGGGTTGCTTGATCATGTTCAAGTCACTTAGCACATATTTGTGGAGCACCTACTGTGTGCTAGCTAATACTGAAGGGCTGGGATGGGTCAGCGAGAGACCTTGATGCTCTTCTGCCACTTACTTGTGGGTGAGGGGAGAGGACATAAGTTCCATGAGCAACTTACAGAACTTGACAGATCTGAGAGAAGGACACAGGGTGGGTGTCGTGGAAAAATACTCAAGCAAGTGACAGCCAAGAAGAGGCTGGGAGGAAGAATCAGCCATGCAAAGGTCTGGGGGTAGAGCTGTTAACCAATGTGAGTTTTTCCAGTGGTTTTTCTATTCCAACATCCAGCTGTTTCTCATCTAGTCCCAGAGGAAAATGATGTAGCGAAAACTGTGTTTTGCCAAAGATTTATAATTTAACCTTTCTGGTTCCAGAGCCGACCTACTACTAGCAAATAAATACTCTTAACTCTTTAGTTTCCTCTGCTCCTTACAGGATTTAATGATTCTTTAGCAAAGGAGCAGACACAGCTCAGCTGTTCTGCTGAAATGGAGATAGAGATGCACATTCATAGGCACAGAGCACCCAAGTCATCAGAAAAGCTCCTCCTCTGGCCCAGTCTTTTTCCAAGTGCTACAACCATGGAAGCTCTTAGAAAACACTGGGCCATGGCCAGCTGAATGTGTCCACTCTGTCTAAAGACACAGAGGCAGGGTGTCCTCGAGTATCCTGAGATCAGGAACAGGGGACCAAATGTTTCCATGGAGACGAACTGGTGAGTATGACTCCAAGCAGACTTGGCCCAGACAGATGGCTGCTCTTGATCTTGGCTGTTCATCCCTGATTTCTTGTAAGTTAATTCTTTTCAATAAAAGTCATTTATTTATTCAGTGTATAAATAAGTGTGATATGACTTTTATGGCTTCTTGCAGGAGTTTTCAAAAAAAATCATTTGCTGTGTCTTCACATTAGATCTTCACGTTAGATACGTGACTGTACCTCATTATAGTCAAAGAGAAGCATTCTAAGATAATTACACTATGGAATGCAATATGGATGGCAGTTTTTGATACTGGTAAGTAGGAACTATTTTAAGAAATAAGGTAAGAGGGCTGGGGAGATGGCTCAGTGGAATAAGTGCTTCCCTGGCAAGCTCAAGGGCCTGAGTTCAATCCCTGGTTCCACCAAAAAAAAAAAGAAAGAAAGAAAGAAAGAAAGAAAGAAAGAAAGAAAGAAAGAAAGAAAGAAAGAGCTAAAAATAAGGTAAGAAACTGTATTCTTTACCCTATGAGGGAAACACAGTGGAAAAAAGAGGAATAAACAAAATCATCCAGTATGCCTCAACTTATGGTAAAAGCAATATTTAAAAAATATCCATAGTCAGGTGTGGTAGCATATACCCATCATCTCAGCACCTGGAGGATGAGCCAGGAGGATCCCAAATTTGACATCAGGACGGGCTGCATAGTGAGTTGCAGGAAAAATTGGACTACAAAGTGAGTCCAGGGTAAAGGGAACAGAGGAGGAAAAGGAGGATGGGGGAAGAGAGGAGGGAGGGGGGAAGTGTCGCGCGCAACCTCGCCAGCAAGGGAGACACGACCACCAGTTCTTCTCTCTGCAGTTTATTCAGCCTTTAACAATCTTCTTCTCTTAGGTAATGGACCAGAAGGGAAGCCCACTCATAGCTAAATACCTTCGGGCATCCAATCCCAAAGCGCCACGTGAGCATTGTCTATAGGTCCAGGTACGCCGAAGCAAGCCACTGTCCTGTCTCGTTGCCTAATATGGAGTTGTTATCCACAGAGAGCTCTCACCCCCGAGGGGGTGGAAGGCGGAAACCGGCGCCATCTTTAAGGCGCGGTTGCACGCAGCTCTCTACAGGGGAGGAGGAAAATGAGGGAGAGGAAGGGTGGGAGAAGAGGAAAACTCCCAAGGAGAGCAGACATTCCCATCATCTATTCAAAGCACCATGTTGTATGCCTTTGTTACCTATTATTTATATCTCTGTGCACTTTTAATAAGAACAATTGTGCAGTGAAATTACAAACAGAATTTAAAAATTACAAAAATTTTCAGTACTACAAATGTGTCAGGTTTATGCTAGGCCTTTTAAATACATTAATTCATTTAATTTTCATAATAACCCCTTGAGACAGGTATTATTACTACATCGACTTTATACGTGAGGAAACTGAAGATGTACTTCTTTTATCTATATTTTCGTGTACATTGTAAAATTTTTCTCTTATATAGTTGGGTGCTCCTGTATTTGATGTGTATACATTTATGAGTGTTACCTCTTCCTCTTGAATTTTTCCCCTAACCAGTACATAGTGCCCTATTTAGTGGGTTCCTTCCATTCTCGTTTGTGGAGTTCTGATCATTTTGGTCCCTCTCTAGAACATCTTTCAGTGGTCTGTGTAGGGTTGGCTTTGTCATCATGAAATTCTTAGTTGTTCTTTGTCATGGAAGTATTTCACTTTTCCATCAAACTTGAAAGAGAGTTTGGCAGGGTATAATAGTCTGGGCTGGAATTTGTTTTCACAGAGGACTTGAAGTACTGTGCTCCATGCTCCTTTTGCCTTCATGGTTTGTGAAGAGAAGTTGGCTGTAATTCTGATGGGTTTTCCTTTGATTGTAATCTGCTTCTTTTCTCTAGCGGGTTTCAGTATCTTATTCTTGTGCTGGACTTCTGGGATCTTGACTATTATATGTCTCGATGTGTTTTTACTTGGGTTGAAGTTATTTGGCATTCTGTATGCTTCAGTTACCTGAATGTCAGATTGTTTCCTCATATTTGGGAAGTTTTATGCTATTCTGCCCATATTCTTGTTATATAATTTTTATTGACTCCATTCTTCTCATTGATGCCTATTAGTCTCACATTGTTCATCTTTGCATCGCCTTGCAAGTGATGAATTATTTTTTCCTGAATCCTAGTTGTTTTTAGGAGATCCTTTCTCACCTTTTCACTAGCTGCACCAGCATCTTCAAGGTCTGATACTCCATCTTCACTTTCACTCAAACGGTTTTGCAGGCTTATATTTGAGATTATAAGTTCCTCTGTATCTCTTTGACTCATGTGATCTACTTCCCTCCTATATTGCTCATTCAAGGAATCCATCATTTTTCTAATCTCTATTTTTTTTAATCAATGTCTTCTTTAGAAGCATTTATTAATTCTTTTACTGCAGAGTGTTTTTTCAGATTGGGCTTCCTCCATATGTTTCTATATTTGATTCTTTACTTCAGATGCTATGAATTCAGAGATTTCTTTTTTTATTTCAGAAATTGATTCTACTCTGATTTCCTCTATACCTTGCTGCTGTGGTTTCTTTACTTCAAAAACTATTAATTCATACATTTCATCTGAGCTAGTGTCCTCTGCACTTGTTCTGGGTGGGCTCGAGGCCTGAGATTGCATTTTGCTTCTTGTCTTTATCATTTCATGTAGCACTGACCTCTAATCTTTGGCGTAGAGCTTTGGTGCAATTATAACCTTAGCACCTACTGAAACTCAGGTGTAGCTCTAATAAGTTTGAGTTTATTCAGTTGACAATGAAGATTAACCATCACAGTGCAGCATAGGAGCACCGTTTGTGCCCCTCGGGGCCTGGGCCTTGGCTCTCACGGTCTCCTCCTGCAAGCTGCTGGCTCTCTGAAATGCCTGCCTAACTTCGACTAACTTGGTTTTTATATTTCAGTAAAATAAAACACGGGATCTCCTACTCTTGGTTGTAACTCCCTCTCCCTGTTCCCTTTTTTATGTTGTACTTTAAATGGAGTCACATTCTAGCCTGGCTGGCTCCTAACCCACTATGTAACCCAAACTGGCCTTGAACTCACATTAATTCTTCTAAAATCCCTAACATTTTGGCCTATATATTATAATATTACCTGAGTTGCTTTGGAAATAAATTCAGATGATGTATGTAAAAGGCTTGACTCAAGTAGACACACAATTGATAACATTTTTTCTTTTCTTCTCTCCCCTTCCCTCCCCTGTCCTCTCCTACCCATACCCTTCCATCCCTTGTCCTCTCCTTCCTTCCCCTCCCTGCCCTCACTCCTCTCCCCATCCTCCCCTTCTTTTCTCTTCTCCTCCTCCTTCTCTTCTCTTTCCTCTGTACTGGGAATTGAATCCAGGCTGTAATTTCTCCACTAGGAGACACCTTCTATTACTATTTTGGCTCAATTCTTGCTGTGTTTAGATTACCTACACTATAGCTGGTTGTAGTTTGGATCTCAAATGTTCCCTAAAGGCTCAGATGTTAAAGGCCTGGTTGTCAGCTGGCACTGTTAGGAGGAGGAGGAATCTTTCAGAGGTGGGCTTAGTGCAAAGAAGGGAGGTCATTTGGGGTGCACCACTGAAGGGAATATGGAGACCCCAGCCACTTCCCGTCTCTTTCCTCACTTCCTGGCTGCCATAGAGTGACTTTATTCCACCACAGCCATCCTGCCATGGTATGCTGCCTCGTCAGAGGCCCCCTCAAAACGGAGACAATCAGCATGGATCCAAGCCTCTGAAACCAAGGCAGATAAACATTTTCTCCTTAGAGATTGTTTATTTAAATATTGTTACTGTAATGGAAAGCTGACTAACACATACTCTAAATGCCATTTTTAGTCTGTATTTTTCATTTAAAATACACTGAGGGTATGGGGAGATAGCTCGGCAGTTTAAGTGTCTGCTTGTCAAGTGCAAGGATACAAGTTCAATCCCCTGTACTGCACGCTGTGCTGGCCACAGAACCCTGGGTACACTATGCCAGCCACTAAAACTGGGAGTGGTGGTGCACACCAGTAATTCCAGTGCTTGAGAAGCTGAGACAGGAAGATCACTGTGTCTGAGCTGTGTAGTGAGAGCCTGTGTCAAAAAAGAAAATTAACTTTTAAAATATATTGGGTCATCTTTTAAGATGAGCATATAAAATTCTATAAATTATATAGAGCTCCATCTTATAGGTGGTTCTTTTTTTCCTCATTAACTTTATTGAAAATCAATAATTATATAACATATTAAAATTATAGACAAATATTGAAATTTGAAAGATATAAGATGCAGACAGCGTAAATTTTAGAGGAATATTTCTGAAATGAATACATAGCATGAGATTAATAATAGGGCCAGCCAAATAGCTCAGCAAATTAAAGTGCCTGAATAGGCACAGGCAAGGGCTGGGATTCATCCCCTGGGCTGCCATGCCAGCCCCACCCCTGGAGCACCCTGAGACAGAGATTAAGACTGGGCATGGTGGTGTGCATCTGTAATCCCAGCACTTGTGAGGTTATAAACAGGAGGGTCACTATGAGTCTGATCTATGCAGTGAGACCCTGTACACCTTGTTCTAAATAAAAAAGAGAGATTAATACTGGATTGCACATTGTAAAGAAGTTATTTACAAACAAATGAATATAACAATAAAAATTGTCTAAAGTAAACATGAAGAGAGACTTTACAGATCAATCTCTGTGCCAAAATCAAGAAACTTATATTCATGTAATTAGAATTCTCAAAGTAGAAAGAGGTAGACAATAAATATTTAAATATTTAAAGTTTCTGAATTTAGTTGAAATTATAGCATCCATTTCCAAGAAAAACGAACCTTTTGCATAATAAATTTGCATAAAATCATACAGAGATACACAAAAATGAAATTGTACAAAACTAATTGTAAAGAAAAAAATCATTAAAGCATAAAAAATATTAGCTATGGAAGAACAAAATTAAATAGCATCTTATTCCACATTAGAGGGAAAAAAAAAAGAGCAAGTATTAGGAAACTAGACTAATTAATTCAAAGGACTGAAAGAAAAAAAAATCTATTCTCATTTTTAAAAATTCCCTATCATTGCATACCTGGTCTAGTTTTGTTGTTGGAGTTAATCTTAAAGCACCACCCAAGGGTTCAGTGTACCATGATAATACCTATGGTCTTCTTTCTTGTCTCTGCTATGAGTTTCAGGGCAGAGGAAAATTCCTGGGTTGACTAAGGGCCCCTAGCTCATTGTCGAATGCCTACCACATGGCCAACACTTTAGCTGTTTGCAGAGGAATGAATTTTTACTGAGCTTAGGTTACCTAGGAAACAGAGAAACTGGCAGTACAGTTTATAAAGTATAGGACAGGAAGGGGCTGCTGGCCTTGATGGTGTTACAGTCGTGGGTTGAGATTAAGTCTGTCACTTGCCTCAGCCTGTCTGATTTCCCTCCAGTCCCGTGCTGTTCAGCATACATTTCCTCCTGAGTTATGAGCCAGTCTGCATTGTTTTGAAGATGATGACCATAAGACCATAAGCAATTCTCATTACTCAGTTAAAGCATTTTGTTTATTTTGAGGCAAGCTCTCAGTGTGCAGACCTACAGGCTGGCCCGGGTAGAGTGTGATGGGAGTGGTGACACAAGGCCTTGAAGCGGAAGCGTCCCTGGACTTGGAGCACCAAGCCTGGGCTGAGTGCTCGCCCTGCACCCTGCTCAGTGATCTCAGGCAGTTCACACAAACCCCACTCCTTGATTTGCTTCCCTAGCAGGGCGAATAATGACACAGTGACAATCTTTTCTGGGAAAAACAAATGACCTAAATGTGCAAACAGAACCTGGTGGGTAGCAGAAGGGTGATGGGACAGAGCTTTTGATTTCACACTCCCAAATTGTCTGAAATTCAGATCTTAAATTGACAAGTAATAATTATGTATATTTATGGGATACAATATATTTTTTTCTTTTGCAGTGCTAGCAATTGGACCCAGAGTCTTCCCATTGAGTGACATTCTCAGATTTTTTTAAGGTTTTGAGATAGGATCTCACTAAATCACTCAATTACTGGTCTTGAATTTGTGATCTTTCTGCCTCTGCTTCCCAGAGTGCTGGGATTTCAATCTTTGTGCATAGTCAACTTGTCAGTGTGCACGTGCATGCGTGTGTGCATGCGTGTGTGTGTGTGTGTGTGTGTGTGTGTGTGTGTGCGGGTGTGTATGTGTGTATGGTAAAAATGTCAAAAATATATTTTTCCAATAATTTTTTTAATGTATTTGGTACAGGGTCTCACTGCACAGCTCTGACTTGTAGTGATCCTCCTTTTTCAGCTTCCTAGCACTGGGATTACAGGTGTGCACCACCACCACTGGTCTTGGTGGCCAGGACAGCATCCTTAGGGGCAGGACCGGTGGGACTCATGGCTCTGGGTATCAAACCCCAGTCCCTGCACTTGCCTAAACAGGTACTTAGTCCACTGAGCTATCTCACCAGCCCACTTCCAATAATTCTGAAACATTCAGTGTGTTAAGTACATTATCAGGGGCCAGGGAGATAGCTCAGTAGAATAAGCACTTGCCTGGCAAGTGCAAGGACCTGAGTTCAATTCCCAGTTCCGCCAAAAATAAAAAAAATACTAGGTCATCACTATGGTTATCATCTAGGGCAACGATTCACTACATCGTATTCCTTCAGCCCGAGACTTTGTATCCATTGGTCAGTCTTTTCCTTCGTTTCCATCCTCCCACCTTACTGAATTTGGTTCTTAATGATTATATACACATATGTGTCCATGTATCACCGATACAACCTAATTGTGCTTCCTGCATCTCTGTACGGGTGTTAAAAGTATCAATTTGCTAATGCCTCATAACTGGAGCCTTCTTTTGTCCCCTTTCTCCTCCATTTGAGACTGCTGGCAACTTTAACAGAGGATGCTAAAGTCTTCTGCCTGCTGGGGAGCCCTGAATGTGACTAGCTCATCAACTATGAACCAAGTTCAAAAAGCTGAAAGCAGAGTGAGGGAGGAAAGAAGTGCGTCACTCTGTGGGAAATGACGGGCGATGGTGCAGAAAGCCCGAGACAGGACAGGAACGCGCTGGACCCAGGCCCGGTGTTATTTACCTGAGGTTGCCCCACCTGGAAACAAGGGTTGGTGATGCGATAACCACAGAGAAACATTCATTTTAAATGTGGCTGTGCTCTCCCCAGAGGGATAATCCTTTGTCAGTCTTAAACTCTAAAAAACATAATTTTTTAAAGTTAACATCGTGGTGCAGGAATTCCCAGGGAGTGCGGCCATCCCAGAAGCCACCTGGGACCCAGTGAGTGCGTGGACCTAGTGGCGGTGGTCAGTTCACAGGATTCCTTCCGCCTATCAGAGAGCAGGTCCTGTCCACCGGACACCTTCCCTATCTTGTTTTCTATAAGTAACTGGCAGCTTGAGTGTTGGAATAATTTCAATTTTTTAAAATTTATTATTCATTTATGTGAAATTATTTTTTTAAGCCAAGGACCAAATCCAGGGTTTCCAGTTTGCTAGGCAAGTGTTCTACTGCTAAGCTAAATCCCCAGCCCCTTATTGTTCATTCAAATATGTGAATCTGAGTTCATTTATACAGAACTGATATTTATAAGTTTATGAAGTGCCACTGGAGATATTATATGTTGTGGGCTGGAGATGACAATATGCAAGTCTAGGCAGTTTGGAATGTCCTCTGTGGCAGGGCCAGATCATTTCTCTGAATGTGTAAGATACCCATTACACATTAAAATGCTAATCTATACACACCCTCAGGGAAAAGAAAAACAAAACACAATACGATGGTAAGGCACTCAGTCTGACTTTATAAAACTGTGAGCCAATTCCTTTCTGACTGCATGACTAAACAGTATGTTTTGAGAAACAAACTGTCCCTTGCCATCACCAATGACACAGAAAAGGTTTAGGGCTGCAGTTCTCTGACCCTGGGTCTATTACTGATGGCTGCAGGGCAGGGCTCACCTGCAGGAAGATTTCCTGCAGCATGTCACAGACTAGCCAGGTGCCAGTGAACTGTTAGGGTCACCTGCTCACATTTTGCGACAGCAGCTTCTCCAGCAGGCTGGCACATTCAGTCAGTCTAGGGAAGGCAGATTTATTTGGATTCTTAAGCTCATCTTTCAGGGTCTGGATCAGGAGCCAGGAACCAGCATGCATCTCTCCAGCTTCATCACTCACCTTGCTATTCTGTAACTTGCTCAGCAGGTACTGCCAGTCATTGTAGAAGCCTGGCAGGCTGAGGTGATTCTTAACAGGTGACTCTCCCAGTTATCCCAGGGGAGAAGCATCCCTCTTGTTCTGTCATTGTTGGAAGGTTCTGGTTGTTTTCTGAGGGCCTTATTGTTGTCAAAATATTCGCCATCGTTTTATGCATTTCCTTTCTTAGTTCAACAATCTCCTTGAGAACATAATCTGCTGCCTGGCTTGGGGACTTGTATTAGCTCGAAACTAGAAATTGCAAGGAGGGGAGGTGAGCGGGCCTCACCAGGAGCAGTCCCAGGAGGCTGCTGGATGGAGGCACTCGTGGAGAGGGACTGCGGAACTGCTCATCCCTCAGGGAGGAAGGCACCGAACAACACCTTGTGGCGTCCTCCATGATTGTGCATGCAGCTCACTCCTGCTGTGCTCTCAGATTGACTCTGAAGGTTGCACAGTTTGAGGCTCTGGCTCATACCTTGTTCTCCAACCCCTCACACTTCTTTATTGGGTCAAGCTTGAGCAGACCCTTTTCCTACAAGACAGGTTCCTGGCCTCCAGACTGGGCTGTCCCATGAGTTTGCTTTGCTGTGTTTCCTCCCCTCCCCCCACTGGCTCCAGCTGAGGCTGCTGCTCTTTTGCCTACCAGCAATGACCTTTCCTTTCATACTGAGTTCTCTGGAAAGTCCTGACTATGACGCTTCTACCCTGGAAGCTCTCTAAGGATACGGAATTACTTTGGAGCTTTACTTCCTGATTTTTTTCTGTTGTAGTTTTTTTTTCCTTCTCTCTAGTATTGGAGACTGAACCTAGGGCTACATTCTCAGCTCTTTTTTATTTTGAGATAGGGTCTCATTAAGTTGCCAAGTTACCGAGGCTAGGCTAGAACTTGGAATTATCTCTCCTCAGTATCCCAGAGTGCTGAGATTACGAGCAGGTACCATGATGCCTGGCAGATTTCTGGGAATTGGAGAGTGGTGACTCTGCTCCTTTTGTCTATGGACTAGTTCATCTGAGGCCTCCTTCTCAGGACCTAGCTGTGTCCTTTACCATTGAACTCAGGTTTCCAGATCCTCAAATCTGTACTAAATGAACAGGGCCTGGAGTCGCCTGGAGTCATGGTCCTTTTTGCAGAATATTCAGCATTAAGATACAGATATATATATATATATATATATATATATATATATATATATATATATAGATAGATAGATAGATAGATAGATATAGATATAGATATATATATGCTGTATATATATAGCTGTATCTTATATATTATATATATATATATATATATATATATATATATATATATATATACAGAGCCCAGTTCCAGAGCTACAAAGGGGAGGCAGACACCTGGAAAGCAGCTGCCCCTTTCCCTGGAGCAGCCATCTTGGCCTTCCCATTCCTACCCCCACGCCTTATCAGGGCTCAGTGGAGTCAATGGGACCTGCTCAGGCAACTCTTCTCCACCTCTGAGGGTCATTTTGAAGCAAAGTGGCTCCAGGCAGGGCTGATTTCTGCCTCCACTTTCCTTCTCAGATCCTCACATTTGGTATTTGCAACATGGCCTCACCTATGTATAGAGGGATTACATGCTACAAGACAGTGGCTTTTATTCAGGGAAGATTTTGTCCACTGGGGGAAATTTGATAATTTCTGGAGAAGAGTTTGGTGTTCCAGTGTGAGTAGGGAAGATGGAGAAGTTGTCACCGGCAACTGCAGTGTCCAGGAATTCTGCAGTACATCTTATGGGGTGCAGGACAGAGGTCAGAGATGCTGCTCACATCCTACAGAGTACAGGATGCCCCTCATAAGAAAGAGTCATCTTATCCAAAATGCCAGCAGCTATAGAGCTGAGAATCCCTGCTGTAATACATAGAAAGCTTGGTGCAATGCAGAAGAAATGCTGTTCTGTTGCCATTATTCTTATATGCAGCTGCTCTGTGTCAGACCAGTGAATGTGCTGTCACTATGAGGGAAAAAAGATTTCTTGAGCCTGTTGATCTGAGGCATAGGACTGTACTGAAAGGCACAAGTATTGACAGAAAATGGTGCATGTCCATTCAGCAAGACAGCTAGGTGAAACAGGAAAGCAGGCACGTTGACCACACACAGCGATTGAACACTAAGGAGAACTCACTAACATGCTTTTCAGGTGCTACCATTAATCTTCCTTGCAAATAAGATGCATTATTTACCTTTAGAAAGGAAAGAGCCAGGCCAGGAAGATAGCTCAGTGGAATAAGTGCTTGCCTGGCAAGCACAAGGCCCTGAGTTCAATCCCTGGTACTACCAAAAGAAAAAAAGAAGGAAGGAGTCTAAGCTCATGGAAGTTACTGTGCTTGACTTATTCACTTATGCTGCTAAGTGATTAAGGTCGACTATGAATTTTTTGCTTTGGCAGTGATGGGTTCTGGACCCAGGGCTTTGCACATCCTGTGCAAACATTGTCACTGAGCCACATCTGGGTAGTTTGACCACAACATCTGTGGTATTTCCACCAGACTTCCAACCTTGGTAAAACACTTCCCCCTTCGCATCTGCCATCCTTGTCCCCTGTCCTACCCCTCCATTCAGGCAAAAAAGATCATGTAAAGAAACTTTATAATTTTAAATTTTTGCAAAAATCCAATATATATTAATTAATTTAATAAGAATATATATTCTTATTAATTATAAACTCAAGATTGATTTCCAACCTTGGTGCCCATCCAAATCAATGAATGTGAAGCTTAAATCAAAACTAAATGTGACTAAACGTAAGCAGTGTTGTGGAAGGGCTTCAGTGTCTCCCAAGGCTCATAAGGAGAGCTTGGTTGCCAGCTAATAGGCCTTTGCAGAGTGACTGGATCAGAAGGGCTCAAACTGCACCAAGCAGAGAGAGTGCTGAAGACTCATGAGCTGCCTGGCTCGTCTGGAGCTGACCTGGCTGGATGAAGCAGGTCACCAGGATGTGGCTTTGAAAAGTAGACTTGGTCCCCTGGGTCTTTCTTGCTGGCTGCCTTGACTTCTGTTATGGTTTGCATCTAGTTGTCATGCAGTTATGGGGTGGACTTCTAGACTTTGTGACTAATTCATGATCCAGTGCTGGGACTGTGGGTGTGAGTGCTGCCCCCAGCCTGGGGCGGACAGCCTGAATGCAACGTAAGGGAGATAGACTTGCTCTCTGCTGCCATTGTTGCCGCTGCTCCTGCCCTTTTGCTCTTGCTCTCTTCTCTGCTGCCACCATGAAAGGTTGCCCTCTGCCTTGGAGCCAGCTGAATATGGACTGAAACCTCCACTGACTATGAGCTAAATAAACCGTTCCTTCCTTCATTTTGGGTGCCTGGTATTTGTCTCAGCAATGAAAGAGGGTAACTGAGACAATGTTCATCCATGAAGTTCTGCCTCACCCCAGGTCCAGAAACAATAGAGCTGGTGACCAGGGGGCTGAAACCTCTGAATCTGAGCCAAAATAAGTTCTCTTTTCTTTAAGTTGATTTTCTCAAGCTTATTACAGCAACAGAAAGATGGCCCACACATGCTTTTAGATTGGTCAAATTGGTAATTTTTTGATTTGTGAAATCAGAGTCAAAACATGATTCTGGGAGTCTAATGTAATAGGTTCCCTCCCTCTTGCCCTCCCTCCCTCCCCCTGTTTCCTTCCCTCCTACCCTCCCCACCCCCCAGGCTTTGTCACAATTTTTCAGTTTTCCTGTGTCCTCTCACTTACCTGTCCTTCTTCTCTCCGCTCTGCACCAGGTCAGCATCTGAACACACAGGCAGTGGTTTCAGCTATTCCACTAGGAGAGAGACCACTGGAAGAACAGTGTAGCAACACAGTTTAGCCAGCAGAAAAACTACGATTCTAAAGTAAGATGATCTTTTTGGGAACTGAGTGGCTGAGTAGTGAGTGGCGGGTTGTGTGCAAGAGACCAGGTACCCAGCAGCTTCGTGAAGGGAGACCAGGTCATCTGGGCAATGATGTCTGGCTTGAGGAAAGCCTGCTTTGATGCCAAACATTCAATGACAGTGCTGATTTGTACACTGGTGGTGTCTGAGTTAGACCCCACAGAGCTTTTGTCTTTCAAGCTTTTGGAAGGGAACCTGGGGAATTTGTGATACTGTGAGACAGTTTACATCGAAGGTGGGGCTTTCAGAGGATGTGGAATGAACAATTCTTGAAGTTCTGGGATCTGCTTAAATTCCTCTCTCTATGGAAATTTTAGGTGTAAAGTCTCAACTCTGTGATTTCTTCTTTGGAGATAAAGAGTGTTGGGTATCTGCAATAAGCTTTGTATGAACTGACCAACAAGTTGCACTGTCATGGTTGTAGAGTGGGGCCTCCCAGCACGGGTGGCGCTGGGCAGGACAAACCTGCAGGCTCCCCACTCTGTGTCCCTGAAGCACCGTCACCATGGCAGGTTGAGAGCACAGGAAGCTGGGCACTCCCAGGGGACCCTCCGCCTTCCTGTCACCAGCACATCAGCCTCCGCGTGTCTACCCCTCGGTGAACAGTGAGGTAGCTCAAAGGCCCCTGCTGGGAGTGCCCAGCCCCTGCACCTGTACCCAGGTGGCCACTTGCTTTTGTGGTGAAAGCCACAGAGGGCGGTGGCTATGAACTTGAATTCATGATGTGGCAGGCCACTGCATTCCCCTGCACTTTCTCACTGGGGCCAGGTGTATGATGAGCAAATGCTTGCTAACTGCTTACTGTATGAATTCTTACCTTTTAGAATTATGGTGAGAATTACATAAACTAATGTGAAATACCCTCCCTGTGGTGCTATTATTGTATAATATACAATGAGCTGTAAATGCAGAAAAGCACATGGTGCAAACGCTCACTGTGCACAGTGTCACTCTCCTCCTTGTCATTCTTTTTATTCTTTTTGTGCAGCGCTGGGCATTGGTGTGCGCAGGCAAGCGCTCCACCGCCGAGCTCCACCAAAGCCCACATACGTTATTCTGCATATATGAAGTGATGTGTTCCTTCAGCAGCCCTGTGCATCGGGGCCTATTATTATGCCCCCCTAGACAGAGCCATGGCCAGCTTTGTTCTTTTTTCAACACAGTTTTGGTATTTAGAATATTTTATAATTCTATAAGAATTTTAGATTTTTTTTCCTATTTATACACAACATGCCATTGAGATTTTGATAGTGATTGCCCTGGATCTGCCAATTACTTTGCATGATGTGAATATCACCAATATGTCTTCCAATCCATTGATATGATGTGCCTTTCCATTTGTTTATGTCTCTTATACTTTTCTCTTTTGATGTCCAAATTGTACTAATTCTCTATTTTTTTCTTAAGCAGCTTTACTGAGATATAACAGAAATACAATAAATTATGCAAGTTTAAAACATATAGTTCAACATTTTAATGAATGTACATACCCATGAAGTTATCAACATGACAGAGATAGTGAGCATACATGCTACTTTTTTTGGTGGTTCTAGGGATCCAACTCAGGACCTTGAAATTGCCGGGCAAACACTCATTCCCCTGAGCTATCTTCCTGGCCCCTGTGTTACTTTTATGATCCTTTGTGATTCCTTTCTTTGGCCTCCCCCTTCTATTATGGGCTCCAACACAGCACTCCTGGCCATCAGAGAATTCTATAGAACTGCTTTCTTTTTTTTTTTTTGGTCTTCTTGAGACAGGGTCTCACTGTGCAGTTGGCCTTAAGCTCACTTTGTAGCTCAGGCTGGTCTCGAACTCACAACAATCCTCCTGCCTCAGCCTCCCGAGTGCTGGGATTACAGTCCTGCGCCACCACGCCCGGCTGAACTGCTTTCTTTTTAACAGAGTTATATATTCACAGTCTTATTTTGCCTTGTTTTTTTCACACAACATGGTCATTTTGAAGCCCATTTCAGTTGGGGGGTGTGTTCATGCCCATTCTTATTACACTATCAGGCAGCTTTCCTACTGAAACACCTGACAAAATCCTTGATAGCTGCAAGTTAATGGGGAATACGCTTCTTCTTATTATTATTATTGTTTTTAGTAGCATAAGTCTGCAGCATGTAATGTTCATATTCCTTGTGTGGAGTTGGTTCATGTCCATAACACATAAGCTAAATCTAAAATTTTCAGTTTCTGGGATTTTAAACTGTCAAACAGTGTGTCAAATATTCAGTGTAGGGGCCAGGGAGGTGGCTCAGTGGAATGGTGCCTGCCTGGCAAGCATCGATTATCAGTACAAAAAGAAAAAAAGAGAAAGAAAGAAAGAGGAAAAACAAACCATAATTCAAAAATTTAATGTATTGGGCAAATAACTACTGTTTTATTTTTGTCATGTAGTACTAGCAATAAAATGTGTGTTTTAAAGCCAAATATGTGTGAAATATAAGTCCTTTGTTACTGTGGGCAGGACAAATACAGAAAAGATATTCTCAATGTTAATCTGACAAAATTGGCAAGAATAGGTTTAGTTCCCTTATGTTTAATTACAGAGGTGAAACTAGCAAGTTCATCCATAAAATTAATACTGACAGTGTAGGGGGAATTTCCAAAGCACTGGTTGAAGGGCAGTTGATAAAGTGAGGTTTGATATATTGAATTGGGGAAAACAGTAATTACTGCAGCTGGCAGTAATTCATATAAAGCATTTATCACTGAGTTGTGGACTCAAAAGGAATATACATACATTTTGAGGTTTTAGAATTTAAAAGAAGTGAAAGACCCAAAAAATGTGACTAAACCCAAGAAAAGACAGAAAGGAAATATTAAAATTTACATAAAAAGGTTGACAAGGGAGAGTTATTGAACTAAAAAAAAATTGATTAAATCCTCAATAAGATCCAAATTGAGTAAAAAATCAATCTCTGATCCAACATACTCAGATTTGTATAAAACAGAGGTTAAAAGGTTTAAAGGTGATAAAAACTCTGGATCACAGAAGCAGTAATATTTTTATTAGGCAGAAATAAGTACATTGCAAGATATTTCACACTTACATGGTAAATACAATGGCCATCATACACAAGATCAGTGTTACCTTGAGTTGGGGGTAGTCTTACTGCTATAAAACAACATAGATACATAGCATTTAAAATTAGTATATTTAGGGCTAGCCAAATAGCTCAGCAAATTAAAGTACCGACAAGCAGGCGCAGGGCCAGGGTTCCATCCCTGGGCCTTCCATGCCGGCCCTGCCCCCTGGGGGTGGGCTGAGACAGCAATTGAGACCGGGCATGGTGGCACACACCTGTAATCCCAGCTCTTGGTAGGCTGTAAACAGGAGAATCACTACAAGCCTAATCTAGTAGTGAGACCCTGAACACCCTAAGACCTTTCCTTAAAAATAAAATAAAATTTGTATATTTTAGAAGTCATGGAGTAATCTTTCAATTAAAGAGACTATGTGTTGAACATAATAGAAAAGAAAATGGCTCTAGAAAATTGTGGCTGGGGAACTGCTACTAAATTTTAGTTTTTAGGGAAGCTCTAGAATAAGAACTGTTTTCAGAGGTCATGGAGCCTTCATGGCACCAGGTAGGCAAGTTTCCCTATGGACAAGGCTCCTAGCTGAAGTGAACATTAGGTTGGACCTACTCTCAAAGAGGCTGCAAAAGGGGCTCCCGGCCTGTGCTGCCGAAGTGCCCAGTGACCCAGCTCTGCCCGCTGGTCCGTGAATCCACACCAACATCAATTACTGTGGGCAAGAGCTATGGGAGTCTGAGTGCCGACCTGTGCACAAGATGAGGACAATCAAACCTGAGGTCATCTGGGGTCAAGCCTATGGCTTTGGACAGCCATTTGTCATTTGGAATTGGGCAGGGAAACATAAACACAGGAGACAGTGAGTGAAGTTAACTAATTATACACAACTGTAGCCCGAGCAAGACAGAGGCAGTTCAAGGACAAAAGTGTGTTTAGAAATAAGGCCTCCCCCAGCCCAGACATGGAGCAGTCGGAGCCGGACAGACATAAATAGGAGTTAGAGAGACCCAGGCTTTAATTTGGAGGCCAATGGGCTTGGAGTGCAGCAAAGAGGAATAGCAAAGTTCCCAACAATTAAAACATGCAGAGAAAGCTGCGTCATGTCAGCCTGGGTGAGTGGCCATGACAATTGGAGTCAGAAACAGAAGATTCTGAAAATGCTGCCCCACCAACCAGGAACTCTAGTACCTGGAGCTCTGTGAAAGGGAGAGGGGTGGCCGGGGAGTTGATAGGCTTGGCTGAGCCTTTTTACTACTGGTACAAATTGAACAAGACTACAAGCTCCCTCAGCTGCCACAGTGAGAATCCTGAAGATTCTGGGGCTCAACGGATCTAGGCTCATGTCTCATCTTAACCATTAGAAATGGTGCAACCTGGGTCAAGCTAATTGATTTTCTGAGTCTTGGAGTCCTCAACCCTAAGAGGAGGGCAATAGTACACTCAAGGTGGCTCGGAGGGTCTGGAATGGCACATGTACATCAAGAGCACGGAGGTCTCTCCCATGGAGCCAGTCTTGTTCAAGTGGTTCCCTACCTCTTCACCCCTTTGGATGACTGTGCGACAGCTGCCACCTTTGCTGCTTACCTTACTTTCTTTGTCTCAGTGTAGAAAAACAAGGCTATTACAAGAGCTCTCTGCTGGAATGCAGGCCATAATCCCCTCTCCCCAGGATTGCCCACCCACCATGGCATCTGCACTTGACATGAGAGGATGGTTCCCCTACAGGAAACTACGTATCTGGTGTCTGTTTGACACAAGAACAGAAACCCACAATTAAATACATTTGATAAATAGCTATAAAAATTAACAATGTGTCAGGGAAGAGGAAGTAGATCTGGGGGAGAGTGCCTGGGAGAGGAGGGAAGCTAAAGTGGGGATGGATGTGATCAAAGCATGTTATATGCATGTGTGAAAATGCCACACTGAAACCTATTATTCTATATAATTAATATGTACTAATTTAAAAAAATATCAGTATATCAACTAGCCAACTGCCACTCAATTTGTCTATTATGGAACATCTGATGATGGTGTGGCTGCAACTTCAGTGTCTGCAGAGGAATTCTGTCCAACAAGGGTGCTCTTCCCTGTCTGTAATTGGTAGCACCCTCTGGACAACAAATATCATAGCCACATATCTTGACACAAATGCAAACTTCAAGAGAAGAGGCATAATGGAGATGTTCCCTGACTCTTGACGCCGTCTGTGGTCATAGTGATGCTGGGTTGGGTAGAGACCATCTGTGACGGATTGACAACTGGTGGTCAGTTTGTAACACCCAGCTGAACTGAAATAGCATAGTGTTGGGTGTGGGAGGCCCACTTAAGGATTGTTGGCAGCTGAATAAGAGACAGAACTGGAGAGGAAGAAGTTTAGAAGCACTTGGAAGCTGTTAGGGAAGCTGTTGGATTTCCTGGAGCTGCTTTCGGTTCTCTTGGAGAACCTTGTCATGCTGGCTTTTCTGATGAACTCAGCTATTCTCACCGTTGAAGGAACTTGGGACCTCACTGTTGCTAAGGATGACTGTGGTACTTTACGGGGGAGCTCTGGTTCTTACTTTGAGCATTGCTTCCTGGTGCCAGTGTAGATCCCTCATCCTAGTAGCACAGATCCTTCATCCCATTGGCACAGACTTTCTAGCTTCCACCACTGACCTTTGGGCCTTCCCAGACTAGATCCATGAAACAGGCATGCATGAGACATTGTTGTGGGCTCTAGGTCTCCAGTTGGATTCCTGGGAGGCATTGTTATGGGTTCTAGCTCTTGTAGGACATCAGCATGGGATCTGGGCCCTTAGGTGGATTTTTAGTCTTTAGTGTGTGAACAGATCTCCTGCATTCTCTCTGTACATGACTCCTTGGCTGACTATTATAAAATGTGTGTCCTGTATTGTTTCCCTGGCAAAATCCCAAACTATGACACTGTCCTAATTCTGACAACTATAATCTACATTGGATATCTCTCTTTGCTCATTTACATCAAAGCAAAATAGTATGGTGGTAGTTAATGCCTCATTTACCTTTTCTCGAATGAGATCTTGCCCTTCACACACTGACACAGAGGTTTGCAGGAGTTCCTGGATGAAATGCCTTGGGAGGAGGCACTGTGAGTCAGGGCTCTTCTGAGACACCAGGGTGGGGAGCGAAAGAGATAACATTTTGATGAAGAGGTGGCTCCCAGGACAAGCTGGAGACACAGGACAGACAGTCAAATTGTCGTAAAATTAACCACCCTGGGTACATAAGGCCTTACCCGGTCTGTGATGTTACTTGGTACCAGAAAGCTCCAGGCAGAATGGAAAAGAGAAAAACATATATTTTGGAGTTAGACACCTGATCAAATACAACTGGGCCTCTTCCTATGCCATCAACTTTAGTTGACTTCCAATAAAATGTTGATGATGTCTATTGCATAAATTTCTAATTTAGATGAGATGATATATGCAAAGTAACATGATTAATAATGCCCTATGATGATGCTAATAAAATCTGATCCATGCACTTTACTTCATCAGCCCTACTGTCTCTGGGTACAGTTCAACTGGACCTAAGATGAGCACAATCCCAAGACAGGTCTGACCCCAGCATTTCCAAATAAATGTATTGCTTACTCACCCAAACGGCACAGGACTGGATACCTTTCCAGCCACTGCCATTGCTTGACACACAGGTGTCACAAGCACAGTATCTTGGTCTTCAGAGATTTGCAAAGGCCAGAGAATGTTTCACCCTTGAAAGAAAATCCTGCTGCAAAATTCAAAGAGTAAAGCTACAATGTTGCTATTTAAAATGTCTAGTGTGAGAAATAATCACATGTCAGTTAGTCCACTGCATCTCATCTGTTATTACACAGAAATTATATTTGAAGAGGATATTTGGTTGGGGATATCTGCTTTGATGCGGGACACCTCCACTACCACCAACAGCAGGAATTAGGCTCTATGAACATGCTCATATAACCCTAACAAAGACTGAGAATGTGTGTGTGTCTGAGATGGGAAACATTTGGGGGCAGGAACGTGGAGATAGTTGGTAACTGACTGAGGGACCATGGGTCAGGAGCCTGCTGAGTTCTGGGATCTGGGAAGGTTGTGGGGACACAGTGAGCATGGGAGGTTGTGTTAACAGAGGCCCGGTGGTCCCAGGAGCAGCAGGTCCCACATTCCAACATCTAAATGGGAGAGGAAGAGTCTAAGTGAGCATCTTTCAGCAAATATGTAGTGCAGGTAGAACTATCAAATAGAAGCAAGGAGTAGCTGCTGGCATCTTAGACCATAAATACTTGTAGTTAAATAGGAACAATGAAATGCTGGTGCCAAGAGCAGTTCTACATCCAGTCATTCGCTAGCCCTCCCTCACATTATCGTTAATATCTTTCTGTTTCATTTCCATTTTCTTCCCTGTACTACAATCTGTCTTCATGGAGCAAAGACTAAAAATGTGTTAGCCAAAACCTAGGGGAGCTGTGCAGGCTGGAGTGACAGTTGAGCATGGTGCTCCTTGGAAAGGAGGTGCTGGCCTTGGGCCAGGGAGATTTTCCCAGCCATAGAGAAAGTTGGTAACTGTTATCCACATGTCCCACTTGCCACTTGCATATTCACTGCCCAGGGCAAGAGAAGAGGTCATTCCATTATCAGGAGAGGCAGGAAATGAGTAGATGAGGTGGAGCTTTCATCTGTTTGTGCTGCTATCACAAAATGCCTCTCACAGGGTCATTTATAGAGAATAGAAATTTATTTCTGCCAAATACAAGATAAGGCATTCGCAGGTTTGGTGTCTGGATAAGTCTACTCTTTGTTTCCAAGATGGCACCCTGAGCACTGTATCCTCCTGAGGATATATCTTCATATGCAGAAGGGCTAAAGGGGCAAATCTCTTCATTAGAACCTTTTTAAGAGCCAGGGAGGTGGCTCAGTAGAATAAGTGCTTCCCTGGCAAGTGCAAGGATCTGAGTTCAATCCCTGGTTCTGCCAAAAACAAAAACAAATAAACAAAAACAAAAATGAGAACCTTTTTAGAACACAAGTCTTATTAATGAGGGTGGAACCCTGATGACCCAATCATCTCCTTTTTTTCCTCCCTTGTATTTTAGAGAAGGGTCTACAGGGTCTTCAGAGTCTCACTACACAGATTGGATTTGTAGTGATTCTCCTGTTTACAGCCTCCCAAGTGCTGGGATTACAGGAGCACATCACCACGCCCAGTCTCAATTGCTGACTCAGCGTGCCCCTGGGGGTGGGGCTGGCATTGCAGGCCTGGGGATTGAACTCCCAGACCTTGCACCTTCTTGCAGGTGCTTTAATCCACTGAGCTATTTGACTGCCACCCCCGTCCTAAGGGCCATAATTCCCAATTCTGTTGTGTCAGGATTTAAATTTCAACATGAATTTTTGCACAGGAGAGAAACATCCAAGCCATCATAGATAGCAAGAGTCAGAAGTGTAAGGTCCTCTGGATATATGGTGATTCCAAGCTCTGGATACTGTGAGTGGTGCTGCAGTAAATACGCATGAGAGTGGGGTTTTAAACTTTTTCTTTTAACATACATATTTCCCTTCTTCTCAGTATATGCACAGTATTTGGTGCTTCTGGCTCGCATTGCAGTTCTAACGTTTCACGTTTCCTGTTTCTCCAGTAAAGATTTCTATTCCCCACAGAGGAAATCTGATTGGAATATGTCTGATCTTAGCGAAAGGTCTCGGCCAGGCAGTGGAAGCGAAGATCCAGAGAGGAGAGCTAGAAAGAGGAAGCACCATGGCAGCTGTTCTCTGGTGCCAGGCCCGCAGGGTCACTGTGTCCCTTCTGCCTTCAGGAATCTGCCAGACCCCACTCCTGTTTTGACGTCATCCGGGTTATCTGGTCTGATTCCTCTGGATGGCCTGGTGCAGCACCATAGCAAGAGAGCTTTCTGTGAGCTTTATTTCTCCTCCTGTATTTTTCCTTTTGGTCACTACCCTTTTCATTTGTAGTTAACTTCTGAATGCCATTTCACTTATGTGATCTTATTTAACCTAAAAAATCTCATGAAGCAGGCAGAGCAGTTACCATTTACACTGTCTTATAGGTGAACAGGTGGGGGTTGGGCAGGCTAGTTACTTCAGTCTGAAGTAATGAAGAGTCTAAGCTGTACCTCCCTGGAGGCACCCAAACTAGCCCAGACTAATGAAGAAACAGGATGTTGTACTAAACTTGAGGACTTCCAAAGCTACAGCTCTAAGGTGCTTCCCTCTTGTCCTATTGTTATGATTTCCACGTTCTTAAGTATTTTCTCTGTCTAAAGCCTCTTATTAGTTTAATGAATGTCCTCTCATCTGAGCAATAACATAATAAAAGATAGATTACTCTGCTGAATATTTTACAGTAAAATTAAACAGATATGTGCTCATTTCAGGGTGTTCAGAGCATTTCAGGCTTTCTTCCACATAGCATTCCTTTTAAAATCCTTTGGAAAGTAACAGTTACAATTCTCTCAGTGAGTGAATAGGACCCAGCTCTCATCTTGGCGGTCCCTCAGCCAACACCCACAGCTACCCCATATTTCCTTCAGCTTTTGTAAGACAGCCCCCTTGCCATTTAGACCTCTGTCAACGCCAGTGCAAAGCTAAGCAGCAGTGACAGATTGGTTGTTATTACCAGGCGTATCAAGTCTCAATCCCCCTCGAGTGGGCTCACATTCCCTGACTCCCCTGGCGAGCTTTACAGACACAGCCAGTGATCTGGGGTGGCGTGCACCCAGCTGGAAAAGGCGCTCAGTGATTCTCAATACTACTTGGAGATTATCCTGGAGATCCCTCAAGTGCCTAAATTCTGGCTGTGGTGGCCACTTACAGGATGCATTTTAAGTTATGTTGAACATTTATGAATTCATGTGTTCAATTAAAGATATTTGTTAAGTGCTAACTACATGCTAGGTGCTGTCCTCAGGGATAAGTGAAGAATTCAATTCCCTCTTCTTATTCAATAACCAAGTACCTATAGATGAATGTGTGTGTACATGTATGTTTGTGGTAAGGATTTTCAATTCCCTAAGGCTTGGGTTATAAACTTGAAAGTGTTCATTCATAATCCAGGAGTCAAGGTGGAAGGATAATGAGGCTAACACATCTCAAGATTGATTTGTTGTGAACTAAAGCAACAGCCATTTATCACTACAGTTTGGGTTGGGCTCAGCATGATGACCCTCCAACAGGGTTTACCTGCCTCACTCTTGTGACTGTAGCCAGGTGAGAGCTCAGCTGTTCTGGACAGTCTAGAAAGGCCCTGCCAATTGCGGACATGCTGTGTTCCCGGCCAGACTGCCCTGGCTCCCTGCTTACAGCTCCCAGAAGGCAGATGTGGATTACCTGCATGGTGGTCTTGGAGCTCTCAATGGCCCATGAAAACAAGCTCTCTACACAAGCACTTTTCAAGCTGTGTGTAGGATTCTTATTGCCCCTCTGACTAAAGTGAGCCTCACAGGCCAGACTAGAGTCATGGGTATGTGGAGGGGGACTACCTGAGTGTGAAGGCAGAGAGGCACAGGCCCTCCAGTGCTGTCATGCTGCAGCCAACCCAGAGGTTGTGCAATAGGAAGTGTTGAGCACAGGAGGGGCAAGAGAGTTACATCTTCCAATAGCAGCAGTCACTAGCTTTCTGCCCCATGAGGCAGTGTCAGTATGCCTAAAGTAGCTCAATTCAGAATTCTGAAGACAAGCCAGAAATGCAATTATGCAGACATTCTCCTATTTAAGATATTGTTAGTTAATGCAAAATTTAAAAATCTACTGGGCCATACCGTAACACTTCTGTGGCTGCCTTTGACTTAGGATCCCAGAGTCTGAGATGTCTGTCATTGAGAGTAGGATGGTACATGGAGTACTGGTTCTTAAACATTTAGAGTTTTCCAAATATGAAAACTGCAAAGTAATGAGACTATCTTTTTTCTGAGTAAGTCTCTTTTTAAAAAGCACTTGTCACCTATAATTCTATGATTTTATCAAAACAGTGAAATATTTCAAAGTAATTACTTAAATCCACAATTCTTCATTATGATGGAATCTTACACCAATATGTTTACGATTTCTTTGGCTGTAAGACACACCTTGCCATGTACGAATAATTTTGAAGTCACTATCTTAGTTTCTTTAGTTAACATATGTATTCACATTACTGTGGTGGTTTTTCTCCCATGACACATTATTTATACAATCATTTTCTTGTAACAGCTGGTGCAAGATTAAGGAAATTATGATATTGTACACTTTTTCTCACTTTGTTTAAGAACTGGAGAAAGTTGGGTCAGGCGAATAGACTGAAATCCAGTGATTACTGGAATGATAGAAAAGAGTACTGGTTCCAACAAAGGATCTACAATCTGTGGTACAGGGTTTCAGGACAAATCCTGACAGGATTTGACTAACCTTGTCAGATACAAAAGTTACATTTCTTGTTGTATAGGTCTTGCTTTATCTTGGTCTTAACCATCCAGCAGAAAAGTATAAAAATGAAGTATAAAAAGTAAAGCATTTTAGTATGCTGAGCTGAAGAAGGCTCAAGTCAACAACTTCTGACATTGCCAGTCCTGTGGATAACCCACTACTACTGTGGACTATTATTGGAATATTTTGTTGAATTCATGCTCCTACAATATTTAAATGACAATGGAACACCTATCACCAACAAAACTAAACAGAAAAAGGGGGTTATAAATGAAGGACCATTTTGTATCTGTGTATTCAAAATAGTTAGATATACAGCTACTTTCTCTTAATTCAATGAATAGGAAGATTTGTTCTAATAGTGTTTGTGAACAGGATATCATGTCTGCATCTTGTACTATGAATAACCACTAAGAAGACAACAGTATGCAATGTATTAATTATTGAAACTGTCCTACTAATTGGTTTTGAAACTGTCTCATTACTATTTGTTTCTTAATAAAATTATCAAAAAAAAGAAAGGGTACTGACTCCAAATCAGACTGATGTGAGGAGTTTTTGTTTGTTATGTTTTTGAGATAGGGATTTGCAATGTAGTTGGCAGGCCTCGAAGTCGTCATGGAGCCCAGGCTGACCTTGAACTCATGGTAATCATCCTGCTTCAGCCTCACAAGTACTGGGATTGACCTTAGTTTTCATTCTGGCTTCCATGTTTTGTCACATTGAAAATGTTTCTTATGCTTTTGAGCCCTAACTTTCTCATCTGTAAAGAAGAAATAATATTGTCCTAGGAATTAGACCTCATATAAACTGCCTTGTGACACCAAACACATACTCTATCAATAGGACACCCTCTTTCCAAGGAGTCTTGGAAGTTCACTTATTTCTGTGCAATGCAGAAGATGCAGCAGCCAGCCCCACATGAGGGCTGGGCAGCCTGTTTCCTTTTAAGGCCCCAAAGTCACTCAGGTGGAAGCCAAGTATAACCTACAGCCAAGACTGTGAGTGCCTGCTCCCACAGGTATATCATGCTTGGCAGTGGTACGCTGCTGGTTGTATGAGGACTGCTTGAAACTCAGGGTCTTTATTAAGAACTGATTCCTTAGACTGGAACTCTATCAGTGATGGTGTTTATTTTATTTATTTTATTTTTGGACAAAAACCACAAATCACGGTATTCAAATTAATAACATCAAAACAGCCAACTTAAGGAGGCCACCCGTGTCCCAAGTGAAGCCCATCTGTATGGTGGGAACACCTTCCCTGGCTGTTCTGAAGCTCTGAAGCTACAGGGAGAGGTGGAACTGAATGGCTTACGTTTCTCATATTAACGACATTTATGCCAAAGTAACTTGGTTGGGTCGACTTTCACATTCTTCAGTGTGGACTTCCTGCTTAGAGGAGGCTGTTTGCCATCCTGCACTGCTTCAGCACTTCCTTGAAACTGCCTCACAGCTTCACATCAGGCTGGTTCTGCGTGCCCTCCAGAAACGACTTGATTTCAAAGTAGCAGGGGCCCCGGTCTCCTGCGGCTGCAGCTGAGCTCCCTGAGGCTCCCGATAAGTGATGTAGGGCTTGGCAGACTCGTCCCTGACTCCTCCGCTGTAGCCGCCTGTGACGGCATAGCCCAGTGTGTTCCCCACCGTAGTGGAGCCCACAGTCACACCTGCCAGGGCCCAGCAGCAGGTGAGCCCACAGCGGAAGGTGGGGCCACCACCCGGGTCAGCTCACATTGAGGGGCCCCGCTGGCAGGAGAGAGAACGCGGGAAGTGAGGCTTTGGCTTTCATGAGGTGTCTTCAACACACCACTACTCAGAGTCTAGGAGCGCCAAACTCCCAGTGATGGTGTTTATTCACCATTCTTTTTTTTTTGTACCAAGAATCAAACTCACAACTTTGTGCCACAGTACCAGGCAGGTGCTGAGCCACTGAGCTATGTCCCCCAGCCCTTTCACCATTCTTCTTTTGCACATGAAAGGCTAAGTCAGCCCAGGTCAACCTTGCTTTGTAAGTATATCTTATGCATAATCATATATGTATTATTGTAGCTATAAGAGTGCACATTAATTTTTCTTTTGTGCACTTGAGGCAAGGTGGTCAAAAAGTGCTTGTGCCAAATGTGTCTCCCCTCTACCCTTTGCTTCTCTATGTGTTGGTCCCTGTTTATGTGCCTTATAGTTTCTCACTATCTATTTTGACCTGGTCTGTTTAGTGCTTGCTTACAAATAAGAAAATAAAAATCGTGTGCTTGAGGCAAGAGGATCACAGTTTCAAGCCCAGCCTGATGCAGTGTGAAAGTGCCAAGGTCCGGTTCAGTCAGTCCGGTTCCATTCAGCGCCACCAGAGAAAGGACCTTGTCAAGTCTTCGCTGTACCCCAACAGTGTCTACCCATAATAGTAGCTCAGTGAAAGGGTGACTCCACACCAAGACATGGCCTCCCACAGTGATCTCAGCCAGGTTGGAACCACTGGTCCTAACTTTATTTCACAGAGAAGAAAATCTGTCCTGGAAAGACATTTCACGCCTTTCCCCTAAGCTGTAATTCTAAGAACTCAGACTCTGGAGATCTGCCAAAGGAATAGGTTTGGGGCCAATGGCAAAACTGTTAATTTCCTGCTGTGTCCCTGTGGCATCTCTTGGTAACTGATGCAGAGGTAGAGAGTTCAGAAAAGGTAGGAGCAGCTGCCCTGTAGCTGCACATTTGCCAAAGCTGTGACTTCATTTGTTTAATTCATTTCAATCTTCTCTCTTTTAATTGACTATTTACAATCTGCTGGGACCATAGTAGTGACCTGTAGGGTTAAGAGGAAAGTAATGGTGTGTCAGTGAAAGAGCTGCTCTGGGCTCTGACTCCCGATTGGGCCTCCCTCATTGGCTCAGGAAAGATGTGGTTTATATTAGCGACCTGGAGAAAGTTCATGCCCTTTGGATGGAGTGTGTCCATGCAATGGCAGAGTGATTAATGGTTTATTTACAGCACTGACATCCAGCCTGTCAGGACCCTCCAGTGGCCTTTGATGTAAAACACACCGAGAGGCCCTGGGTCCTCCTTATCTCCTCCAAGGGGAGAAATCTGAAGTGAGGAATGGAAGGCTGAGGCTCTAAAGGCTGGGCCTCAGGACCCTGAATGGTGAAAACAGACAGGGGCCAGTGACGGGGGGTGGCGGGTGTCCTGAGGTGGGCAGCACTCAGCAGGGTGCCCTGTTGTTTCTCTCATTTTCCTTCTCTCCCTTGTATCATTTTCCTCAGGCACCTGCGTGATGACTTGGGTCCCTCCAGCCTCAAAGACTAATGATTTCACAAGTCCCACACAAATACCACCAGGGGTAATGGTGTAGGCGTTTATATTTCTAAGGGAGGTGGGTGGGCAGTGGTGAGACCACCATTCTGAAGCACTGATAGTAATTTAAGACACTCTGGGCTCTGGTTGAAGGAACCATGTTTCTTTAAGAGAACTAAAGAACCCAGACTGATTCCCAGTTGCCCAGGACAGAGGATAGAGTTTGCAGACAACAGCTCCAGGCTCAACCCAGTCTACAGCTGTATTTTGTTTGGCTGTTGAGAACTGAAAAACTTTTTAGCAGTTGCCAACATTTAGCGATAAGATTTCAAGTTCACATAAAAATTTGAATTTTCTGCCGTCTTTGGAGATCTGGAGCTATTGAGCCTATATTCCCTTAAGCAAAGAAACTTCAGTTGAAGAGCAATTGCTCCCTTCAACTGATACCAAGCTGTGTCCGTAAACCCCCCCTTCTCATGTTATGTTTCAGTTGCAGTTTATCACTGTATTTAGACAGTTGCTTCATTAATTCCTACTGTACTTCAAGCATGTTTTGGAGAATTATTTTATGCAGATTCTTTGAAGCAGTAACCATGTTTTCTCCCAGTACAATGGGGGTGCTAGAACCAATGTAATAGGATTGTTGTGATGTTGACAGGAGACCCGGTTAGGTGCTTAGCATAGTGCCTGGCACATAAGGTGTTCAGAGGGCCAGTGAGATAGCTCAGGGCATTACGCACCTGCTTAGGCAAGTGTAGAGATCAGGGTTCAATTCTTAGTGCCACATGCAGGTGGCACCTCTGGGTGCACTGTGCTGGCGAACAAGTCCAGGCGTGGTGGTGCATGCCGGTAATCTCAGAAACTGAAAATCACTTTGTGTCTGATTTGTGCAGTGAGACCCTGTGCAAAGAAAAAAAGAAAAAAATAAAGTGTTCAGTAAACGGCTGTGATTGTTCTTATTGCAGACATGAATTGTCACCTTTTACTAAGTAAAAGCCCTCTGGTGTGATTCTGAGGCTATTATTCAAGTTGACAGTTTAGAAGAGGGTTCTATCTGTCTGAGGTCCTACAGTATCCCAATAAGGTCTGGATTGTGGAGTTCTAAAGAATTCTTTGATGGATCCTGGGGAAACATTGGAAGGTCCCATGACTGCTGAATCCAGTGTCTGGATCCACAGCAGTAATAGCAAATTCACTTCATGGAGATCCCAATAAAAATAGCACCGTTGCAGGATAAAAGGCAAAGAACTGGGGCAATATTCTCCACATTAATTTCATGCAGCTGCACTCATCCAATCCCGGGGCAGATTTCTGGGCTCTGCTCCAACCTCACAACATTCTCCGAATTATTGAGAACAAGGCTGAGCACCGATGTTTAAGTCAAGACTGACCAGATCCAGTAGCCCCGCTGCTGTTTATGTTTCCAGAGGAAGTGAAATCACCACACTGACTAGATGTTTGTACTTTCATGTTTATTAAAGCAGTGTTCATGACGCCCAAGGTCTGGAACTGACCTAAATGTCCATCAGGAATGAATGGATGAAAGAAGATGTGGTATATACACACAATGGAATACTATCCAGTCACAAAGAAGAATAAAATGATATTTCTGATAATATGGAATGAACCCGGAGAATATTACGTTGAGGCAAATAAACCAGTCCCAGAAAGACAAATTTTGTATGATCGTAGTTACATTGGTAATCTAAAAGAAAAGTCTGCATGCCTTGGTGAACCTGCTCCCCAAGTGTGCTGAGCTGGCCACCAAGACTGGGCATGGTGGTGCACACCTGTAGTGCCAGTGCTGAGGAGGCTGAAGACAGGAGGAGTACTATGAGTCCGAGCTGCATAGTGAGACCCTGTACCAAATGCATTAAAAAAATAGTCAAACTCATAGAAATAAAATAACTCATTACAAGGATCTGAGGGAGGGGATTTTGGGGAGATATTGATATGTAATATGTAAAAATATTACATTTCAGTTAAATAAGAAAAATAATTGCAAGAGGTCAATTGTACAACATAGAAATATAGCAAATAATAATGTATTAAATTGCTATGATTTTCATAAGCATTCTCCAAAGCTCCAGGTATCAAAGGCCTGGTCCGCAGTCTAGGGTGGTATTGGAGGTCCAGTTGGGATTGTTCTGGTCATCTCAGGGTGGTACCTTTGAGGGAGATGTCAGGACCCCTGCTGTGCTCCTCTCTCTGAGGTGAATGGTCTGTTCGAGCACACACTCCCCCTGTGGTACACCAATGGCTCTACTGCATGCCCAAGACCTTGTGGCTTAAAAACCCTGAGCTAAACAAGCATTTTTCCTTATAGATTTATGCAGATGTTATAGCAATGGAAAGCTGACAGAGTTCCTGATTATTAAGAGTAAAGTTTAAGTGATTTCACCACAAAAGAAGATATTTGTGAGACAATGTGTATGTTAGGACAATTTGGCCATTCCATTCCATATATATATTTAAAAAGATCACATTGAATACTGTCTTAGTTACTTTTCTTGTTGCTGAGATTAAAAATACCCTACATCCAAGGTTAAAGGAGGAAACGTTTATTTGGCTCACAGTTTGTAGAAGTTCCAGCCCATAATCAACTGGCTCTAAGGCAAAGTGGCACATGACAGAGGGGCAACAGGTCATGGCACTGGAAGACAGCAAAGCAACAAGCAAGACAGGCAAGACTCTTTGTCTCTTACACTGCATTCAGGCTACTCACCCTGGGGTGGGTATAGGGCTCACCCCCAGCATCACACTCTCTGGATTCAACCACCTCTGAAAAGCCCATCCCATGACTGCATGAGGCTTTGGGGGACACGGAGCAGAAACAATAACAAACATGATTTTTTATCAATTAAAATAAATACATTTTAAAGAAATCATAATATATCCCAAGGGACTCGAAGACATAGAGAGCTGATGAGGTTACTAGAACTGTGGTACAGGAAAGGCTCCAGAGCGGGGTGATCTAAGAGAACTGAGATCACTTTTGCATCAGATGTAACCCTGGCAGCATCTGTCATACTTAAGCTAAGGCTAAAGACTTCAGAACCTCACACCTAAAGAAGGCAGCATCTTACGGAAGAGAATTAGAGGCCTCAGGTGCTGAGCTAGCTTTCCTCTCAGGAAGGCTTCATTCATTGGAGTGTTGTACTGGGTGGAAGATTACGGATGTTAGAGGACAGCCTTTGAAAATCCGAGGAGCATTTTGATCTTGGAGGGTAAAGACGGATGCTAACGTCTTCTGGGAGTAAACCAGGGAGACCATGGGAAAGATCGCTGGAATACAGGGGCATTTGTGGGACTTGAATCCCAAAGGGAAAAGAGAAAGAAATAATAGGGTGGGAGGGGAGAGCAAGAGGAAGACAGAGAAGGAGAACAGAGCACAGAACTTTTGAAGAGGTAATGGCTAAATGGCTAAAAACTTTCTAAAATTGGTAAAAGATATAATGCACAGGTTCAAGATGTCTTTGCATACCACAAGCAGAAAAAATACAAAGAAAATTAAATAGGTATTTTGTAGTAAGACTGATAAAGATTAAAAACAAAATGAAAAGTCTCAATAATTTCTAGAGAAGAGTGCGTATTACTTTCTTTGTTACTTTTTAGTTTTTAAAGAGAATAAAAATAGTAAAAAAGAGGGCTGGGGAGTGAGCTTGGTGGCATAATTCCTGGCAGGCACACGATCCAGAGTTTGATCCCTGGTGTTGCATGCTGTGTGGGTCCCAGAGCCCCAAGTGTGACATGCTGACCCTGGAACTGGGCCTGGTGATGCATGCCTGTAATTCCAGCACTAGGGAGGCTGAGACAGGAGGATTACTACAAGTCCGAGCTGCATAGTGAGACCCTGTATCAAAAATAAATAAATAAAAAACAGTGAAAACAAACAGTAGAAATGATATAGAACTTCACTAAACAAAACGATAGGTATTCCTTACAATGGTTGCTGTATTGCATATTGTTGTCTTCAAATTAGTTGCCTGAATTACCAGGTAGAAGCATGTAAAATTGATCCAAAAATTAAAAAGGAAAAAAATGTAAGCATTAACTGTTCCTTTCAAGAGACCAGTAGAAATCAGCAGTGCAATTATCCAAGCTGTCCCGTGTATATACATAGATATATATTTCTTTTCTTTTTTGGGGGGGCTCTAGAACTTTATTTATTATTTATTATTTATTTTTTTATACTTAATTTTTTTATATTTTTGTTTTATTGAAATACAAATATCAATGAGACAGTTTTAAGATACCTTGACAACATGGATTTGATAAATTAACACATTGCAAACTGTTTTCATAATGTTTTGGTATCATAGAAGGTGCATACATGATATTATACTTAGAGACATTATATACCATGTGTTTCTTATCAGTAAAGAAAGAGAGTGTAGCTGTTTGCGTATCTCATTTTTTATACCTGAATTACATCAAAGATTCAATAATTAATACTTTCAACCTTGTTATTTTCCTAGTGGCTGTCCATAGTTCTAGAAACTGACATAATATCCTGTCCAACCACCATTAGTGCAAATCTTGCCTCTCATAGAATTATGTAGAAGCACAGCATTATCTATCCCAACTGTACTGTCTATACACACACATCATGATTCTTCCATTCTATACCCCTTCCTTTGTCTACACCTGTCAGAGATGGGCACTCCACTGTCATTCAATGAACTCAGGTGCTTGAACTCAACAACATAATCCAAAACAGTCCAGCATTCCACAACAATAGTGAGTTATCTGAAGAAGTTGTCGACCATAGCCATTTACAGCTCAGCTTAATATTATGGCCCCGTGATGAATACTTCATTTTTATACTTTTCTGCTGGATGGTTAAGACCTAGATAGAGCAAGACTTATATACCAACACATATACTTTATGTTTCTTATGAGGTCAGTGAAGTCCCCTTAGGGTTTATCTTGTAGTCCTGTACATTATTCTGTAGATCCTTTGTCTGTGTCATCCATGTGGATGAGTCACGGCCAATGCTTGACCAGTTTGCTCTCTGTAAGAGCCTGAGAGAAAGTTTTCTCTCCACGTGACTTTCCCCAGGCACACTATAGAACTTTAATCTAGATATATATGGCTTTTTTGCTTCCTTCTTTCTTTCTTTTCTTCCTTCCCTCACCCCAGTTGTTCCTTCCCTTGGAACAGTTTCTTTCCCTTTCACTCTCTTTATTGTGTCTTTCCGATTTTATTTACCAGACACAATACTCATAAGTCAAATAAATCAGGCCAACATGTGTAAACATTGTATTGTCTCTCTAGTATAAGCACTTTCAAAGGAGCAAAGCTAAGTCTAATAACTTAAGAAAATACTTAAATGATATTTTTGAAATTGTGAAAGAAAAATAAATGCCAACCCACTATTCTACCATCTGAAAATTTTCTTCAAAAATTGAAAGAGGAAAAAAAGGCATTTTTATGACAAACAAAAATAAAAGGGTTCACTGCCAACAAGTCCTTAGTAGGAGAAGTATTAAATTCTTGATATAGAAGGAAAACTCTTTCAGTGGGCAATGGAAAGTTCAGAATTGGAAGAAGAAATATAGAGCAACAAGTGGTGAGGACACAGCTCAGAGACAGAGCACCTCTCTACATGTGCAAGACCTTGTCTGTTGAAAAAAGCAACAGAGGCATTGCCAGTCCTACGGATAACCCCCTACCATTATGGACGACTGGACTACACTGGAATATTTGCTGAATTCAAGCACCTTCAATATTTAAATGACAGTGGAATACCCTTCTCTGACAAAACTAAACAAAAAAAAAGGGATACAAATGAAGGACCATTTTGTATCTGTGTATTCAGAATAGTTAGGATAGATACACAGCTACATTCTCTTAATTCAATGAATAGAAAGATTTGTACTAATAGTGTTTGGACAGGATGTCATGCTTGCATCTTGTACTATGAATAACCACTAAGAAGGCAACAATATTCAATGTATTTATTATTGAAACTGTGATACTAATCGGTTTTGAAACTGTCTCATTGCTATTTGTTTTTCAATAAAATTATTTTAAAATATTTGAAATTGTCATAAGAAAAAGAAAAAAAAAGGAGCAGAAGTGATGCTGTCTATAGGTACATATAAATGAATTTTATTGAACATTAATTGTATAGTACATATAGAATTAATATGCAAGAGTTGGGAAATCTTGCATATTAATTAGTGAAAAATTGGGAAAGTTGTAACTGAATCAAATTTTCCTCAAGATTGAACATTATATAAGAAATGTTTAAAACAGCTAATTGTACTAGAATATAAATAGCAGATACAATTTTTTACCCCTAAGTGATCCCTAAATGAATAGGAAAACATGCTTAACTATTAAACATAAAAATTTTGATTAAATTTATGAAAAGATAAAGAAAAATAAATGTGTCACATGTAAAATAAATGGCAAAAAGATAGATAAAGCTCCAGTATATCATTAGCTGTACTAAATGTAAAGGGAGAAATGGTTGGTTCACTTAAGTGATATGATGCTGTTTTAGTAGACACTGATGTTGGATGTTCGAAAGACTACCCGCTATAAGATCCATGACTTGATGGTAGCAAAAGATTCATCACAAGTGTTCTAAAGCCCAGGCAGCAGGAAGAACAAATATATAACTTTAAAGAAAAAGTTTGGAAAAATAGCACATTAATAGACGTGTTGATTATGACTAGCTGCATTTACCAAAGTATCAGGAAAGATGCATTCAGGCTAAGATTTCCTGATTTGAAAGAAGGGATGATAGAATCTAGATACTTTGTGTTGTGGCTTGTATCTCATGCTCACACATGGGGCTTTCTCGAGAGGGCTGGACCTAGGGCATGTGATACTGGGATTAAGAGTGTGCAGTACTAAATTAGTCTACTGATTGGAATTAGCCTAGATCTGGACATGGGTAATGGAAGCCCCACGTGGGGTATGGATGGCACCATAGAGGCTTATATGCTGGATCAATGAAGGGAGAGACAGAAAGCGGCTTGCTGTTTGCTGTCTCCTGCCCATTTGCCATGGGCTACCTCTCCTCTAAGATGTCGCTCTGCTATGCTACGCTGCCTTGGAGCGACTATATATTTTGTCCCAGGTATGAAAACATAGCTAAAACACTTGGACACTGACTAATTTAAAAATCCACCCAAATCTAGACCCGAGGCAATGTGAAATGAGAGTGAAAAAGAATTCCAAGCAATAATGGTCCATTGATATTCACTTAAGTTTTAGTTAAATGGAGCTGGGGGTGTAGCTCAGTGATAGAGTTCTTGCTCAGCATGTGCAAATCTCTGGGTTCAACTCCTATCACTGAAAATAAGAAAAGATTCATAGCAAAGATCAGCATAGATGTATGGCTTCTCTGAGTTGGATGGTCTCAACTTAATTGATGGTCAGTTAAGAGCCAGTAACTAGGTAATGATGTATGGAACCAATTGGAAGCAGAAATATAGGACAGATTCTACTGAATAATACTTTTTCATTGCCAAAAAATATGAACAAACAAGCACGAACCACAATTAAGCAGACTTTTTCTGCTTGAGCTTTAAGGAAAGCTTTGGATCCCCAAATTTTTACCTACAGGAATGAATTCTGACAACTGTGCCACCCCTAAAAAGGGCAGAGTTTTTGAGGCTATGTAGTCCTCATTTATGCTTTATGTATTTTTCTATTTAATGATCTTTGACATTCTCCATTGTGACTATTTAGATCTTCTTTATCCTTTATATATCTCTTCCTTCCTAGTCAACAGGTGATAGCTTTCCTGAAACAAACAAAAAAGCCAAAACACAACAGAAAAAACAGAATGTATCAAATGTAACATTTCTCTATTTTCAGAGGGCAGAGTTTTCAATGCCCACTCCAGATGCAGCCAAGAAAGCTGTAATGGAAAGGAAAGATGCCCCAAGAGGGAGAGCCAGATTAGGAAGAAAAACTGACCTCTGCCTAATGCTCTTTGTTACCAGAATCACAATTAAGTGAAGAAAGTTTCTAGAGTAGCAGTTCTTTCTTTCTTTCTTTCTTTCTTTCTTTCTTTCTTTCTTTCTTTCTTTCTTTCTTTCTTTCTTTCTTTCTTTCTTTCTTTCTCTTTCTTTCTTCCTTCCTTCCTTCCTTCCTTCCTTCCTTCCTTCCTTCCTCCCTCCCTTCCTTCCTTCCTTCCTCTTTCTTATTTAATTATTACAAGTTTTCAGTCCATAATGATTACATTGATTGTATGTATTGCATTGTGATATATTTTATTACATTTCAATTATTTTCCCCTTCCATCTACCTGCTTTAATTTAGCCAGCATCAGATTCATTTATTCATCTTATAAGACCACAGAAAGCTAATTAACATATTTTCAGATTAAAAACCAGACTAATAGGCCAGACAGCAGATAAAACACACGAGCCAATTATATTAAGGGCACTTTTAAATACAAATGAAATAATAACGTTAAGTGAAATAAATCTGAAACACAATCTTAAATTTCACATTATTTTTCTTATATGAAAACTTAACATATAAAGTACAAAATAAAAATCAGATAATAGGAAAAGAGAAAAAGTTACAGTAACCCAGCTTAGACAGTATATCTAAAAATGAAAAGGAATTTTTGTGTAGTCACTCAATTTCTGTTCCTACTTTATAGTGTGTGTGTGTGTGTGTGTGCACATACAGCTGTGAGTGATATTTACTTTACAGGCAATTGGATCACAAAATATGGATATGGCATAGAGAATTTCTTAGAAATTCTAAAGTCTGGAATGACTGGACAAGGACTTTGGGATATCTTTCTTGTTGGGGGGATTTTTGTTGATGTGTGCAGATGAGCGAAATAGGTATTCAGTCAGGACAAAGTGCTGAACAGTGACCAGAAATGGTATATTTTCACCAAAACCTGTTTTCTTTACTTCCCAGACCATAGTCACTCCATTCTCCTTGCTTCCCCTGGAGTTATGTGGGGCCAAGTGTCCAAGTTCTATGGGGATGAGTGCTTCATGCCACCCCATTCCTGGCTCATAGAAACCTCTGGTACAATCTTCTACATAGAAGGATATCCCAAAGTCCTTGTCCAGTCATTCCAAACTTTAGAATTTCTAAGAAATTCTCTATGCCATATCCATATTTTGTGATCCAATACATAGGCCACTAGTGGTCCATGCTGTCGGTAACTTTGGAAGTCATATTTAGCACATGGAGCCTCTGTCAACTTGGGCCTCAGAATAGCATCTTCCCATGTTCCCACCCTGCAGCTAATTGGCTTTAAAAACTGTTACCTGTGTTAGGTTGCAAAAATTTTAGAATTACAGCTAATATTACCTAAATTAATGTAACAGCCTTCCCTATATGATGCCTCCTACACTCTTCAACACTCTTGAAATTATGTTACACATCTTTGATGCAAAAAGACTGAGCTCTAACAGCCAGGTATCCTGTTGTTCAGAAGGAAACTGTGATCTCACCAGTGCGGGATGACCTAGAGAACTGGGAAAGGTAAGTGTGCAATCATTGCTCCTCCACAGTGCTGGTAGAGCGTGCTTTTAACATCTATTTCTAAGCACCTCCTCCCTATGACTATTTCCACAATTCTAGTCATTGAAGTGATGACAAGGGTAGTGAAAATAGCCTTCCCTTAGTTATATTCAAAGCTTGAATATGCTGTACAGAGCTGGTAGGAAGGCTGAGGCAGGAGAATCATAAGTTCAAGACTAGCATGTACAATTTAATTAGACTGTCACACACACACAAAAAAAAGCCAGGGACATAGCTCAGGGGTAGAGCATCCTGGGTTCAATCTGCTGTTCTGGAAAGAAAAAAAACAGTTCTGTTTATGCAGCACATATGCTTTCAAGTTGTTCCTCTCAGAGCAGTTTCTGCAGCGGGCTCACCATATTTCCCCACAAAAGACAAATAGTGGAAATGTCTGACTAACCCTAGCATCATGTCCTAAGGGGGTGAAATGGTCCTGCTTTCTGGCCCCAAGAATGTAAGGCCTTCTCATTTCAAATAATTCATCTCCTCAGGGTGTTTCTGTTTTTCTTGGTCAACTGTATAGTCATATCACTCTGCAGCCGAGAGTGATTTGCTTCTCTGAAACTGTGCAGTTTAGAGGATTTCTGTCCAACCAGGAAGGGTGTCTCAATGCAGTCCTGTCTGACACAGGCTGATTCATTTTGGATTTAAGCGAATCATTCCTTGTCATCCTATTAGAATATAAATTTGGCAGCAGGGTGAGATTTCAGTGTGACTTGTGAAGGAACAATGGAGACCATGTGTGTTGTGGAGCCTGTGTGTGGCTATGTGTATCTGTTTTTTATTATGAAGTGAGCCTAAAATGTATCAGTAAGATTGTCAGAGATCCAGTGTGTGCAGAGCTAGTTGTGAAAAGGAAGAGTGGGTTTTCTGGCAAGGCTGAAGATAGGCCCAGTAGAGCTGTTTTGAATCTGATGATTTAGATATAAAGTCTGAGGGAGAAGGAACATGATTCAGAACTCTCAATGGATGACTGGAAAATACAGATGAGCAGTCGACAGATGAACGTAAGGCTGGACTTCATGTCTTTTTTTGCAACAGTGAACCCAGGGTCTTTAAACTGACTGAGAATAAGACTACACTGACTGAGACTATATCTCCAGTTCTTTTAAAAAGACTTTTATTTTGAGACAGGATTTCAGCTAAGTTATGCCCTGTGGGACATAATGTTAGGTGTCAACAACCCACCATATACTTTTCTACTATAAACCTGTACTTAAACATAATATTAACAGGTTATTTGTCTTAGTAGCTGTGCCTGGGGAACATCTTTGTGTTTACCCACTGTATGTGATGTACAGCAAGATGTACTCATGTGCGCAAAAGCGTCAAACTGGAAATTTTACCCATGTAATGTCCCATCTAATAGGTTTTGTATATGTTTACCTGATCATCCACCCTCACAACTCTTCTGTTCTGTGAACATGTATTTTATTGGCATGTGGGTGGCTCTCAGTAGCTGCACTTGGGGAAAGCAAAAGCACATCTATGCATCCACCCACTTGGCAGATGAATGGTGAGGTGTCTATGGAGGAGCCAAAGTAGCATTAGGTGACTTTTGCTCGTGAAATGTTCATTGCTAAATTTCTATGCAAAATTTAGGATTTATTTTTTTTTTAAGTTTTCCTTTAATTTTTCTTTTTTTGTAGGAGTAGCCTACTTCAGTACAGTGGCACATGAAAAATTAGATTTGCAAGTATTGGAGGAATCCAAAAGTGAATCATCAGATCATGAATATGTGAATGAGGAAGATGATCATGACTTTTTGACAGGGGCCAGGTGTCGGAGTTCTTGTGACAATGAAATGGAACGAGAATGGACTGGTACAGATACAGGGGATGCAAACGTCCTTGGTTCAGATGACAGCAAAACAAAGTAAAAACCCCAACAATGTGAGGTATGTATTTGACTAGTAGAAGTGGCACACGGTGGTCACACAGCCAAATGGAACAATCTAATGTTAATGTTAGAACTAGATCTGCAAATATAGTAAGGGTCTTGGTAAGGGTGCACCCTATTGGAAAATTGTTTGTAACAAATGAAATGCTACAAGATGTCGTGAAATACAAGTAAAATATTCTGTATAGCACCAATAGCTATACTAAAAAAATATATGATGACACCTCACTAGCTGAACTGAAAGCATTCATAGGTCTGCTATACCTAGCAGGGCTTTCCCAGGGTACTTGCAGGAATGTAAAAGACTAGTGGAAAAATATTGAGAGTGGGCTTGAAGTTTGTAGAATAGTGATGACATTGAGATTTAGTTTCTTTCAAAATTGCCTGAGACTTCAAGACAAAACCACTCACCAAGAAAGAAAAAGAACTGATAATCTGGCAGCTATATACTTATGATGGGAGAGATTTGTGGGTAATCATGAAGCTGCTTACACAACATCTGAGTACATGAAGATTGATGAACATCTTGTAGCATGTCATGATTGCTATAGCTTCAGGCACTATATTCCAAAAAGCCCCTTCCAAATATAGCATAATATAGAAGACTCTGGTCTTGGTCCAAGAAACCAGTATTTGTAATCCCAAAGTTATGTTACTGGAATCTCATCAAGTTGATTCCAATCTACCACTTTCCATGCAACCCATGGCTAAAATGAAGACACTAAATTATACCTGTAATCATCAGGGAGTTGAGGGACTCTAGGTCTAGCCACAAATATGGCTTTCTGGAACCAAGAGAGCAACTCAGGGCCTCACCCAGTTTTATTAAGTGGAAGAGTGGCTTCCAGAGGATTGACTGAGAATTGTGGGAAGTAGGTGACTACTGTGAGCTGTGCTAGGTGGGTGGCCTACATTTACCTCTGCCATATGCAGAGAGGATATGCAGAGAGAGTAATCTGCATTCTATAGTATTGAATGTTTTAGGAAGTCTGGTGCTTCAACTTTGATGTAGTCTTTCAAGCTCCAGGAAGTCATAGCCTCTATCTCGAGGTCGATCCCAGCTGGCGGCGCAGAGCATTAGTTCTACCGTCCTGTCTCTACCCAACTCACACTAAAGAGCAGCAGGTTTACCAGGGAAACACACATGTCACCTTCAAAGACCAGGCTCAGTCAAATGGTGACAGTCACTCTTCTTTCAAGGAGAGCTGCTCAGGTGGTCCTCCACAGCATAAAAATATATGTCTTTGTAGATATAAAGAATGATTATGCTTCCAACTTAGAAATGTATCCTAGAACTCAGCACCAGGTCCTTATACATATAGTAATAAATCAAATGATATTGTGAACAGACTCATTGCTCCCATCTCCCAAACTAATACGAATATGACATTTGACAGTTGCTTTACCAGTTTCAAACTGATGTTACATTTGCTAACAGAGCACAAGTTGACTAGTGTAAGAACTGTACACAAGAACAAAGCAGAAATTCCAAATGAAATGGAATTTCAAAATAGAGAATTGTATAATATAATCGTTGGATTTCAAGAAGATATAACATTGATCTTCTATGTGGTGAAGAAAAACAAACTGATACTGCTGATGTCAATACTGTACCATGACGGAAGCAGTGATTTGGAACCCTGAAGAGATGGAAACTTGAGACAGTAACTTTCTACAACAAAACCAAGCATGGAGTAGATATTGTTGATGATTTATGCAGCAACCATGATGTCACTGGAAACACAAAATACTGGCCAATGGTTGTGTTTTACTTTGTCCTAAACATGCATGGCATAGTTTGATAATTAAAAAAATATGTGCAAAATATCACAAAGAAATTTTCTCATAAGATTAGGGGTGGAACTAATAACAGATAACTTACAGCAGAGAAAAAGCAAAATTTTTCTACCCAGGGAACTATGCAAAAAAAAAAAAAAAAAAAAAACACAACACAAATAGTGGAACACACTGTTGAACTGACAGGTGTCCGTGCAGGTGCCACATCACAAAGATCTACTACAACAGGAAAGTGAGGGCTGGAGAAATGGCTCAGCGGTCAAAGCACCTGCCCGGAGGTGCAAGGACCTGGGCTCAATATCTGGTACTACATGCTGTGCCCGCCATGGAACCCTGGGTGCCCCATGCTGACCACTGAAACTGGGCATGATGGCACACCTACAGCCCCAGGGCTGGAGTGGCTGAGACAGAAGGATCACTACAAGTCTGAGCTACATAGCAAGTCCTTGTACCAAACAAACAAATAAATAAATAATAAAAACCAACAACAGGAAAGTGAAAAAGATGTCAACTGTTCCCTACAGAAAAAGACAGAAAAATAAAAGATACATGCGATCCGAGTAAGCAATATTTGTGTTTGGAACATGTAGTTTTTACCTGTGAAGAGTGTCTTGGGCTTGACAATTGAAGCAAAGATTATTTCTGTGCTAGACTTATGTTTGTATTTACATTATCATTTACAAAGACTTTTGTGTATGATATCATCTTTTAGGTTTTGTAAGCAGGTAAATGGTTGATATAAGAATGTTTATGTCTTTTGTAAGCGCTCATTACATATTTAACATTTTACTGGTATCTCATTTTCCTGTTAAGTGAACATTGCACAATATAGTAGGAAGCTTTTGGCAAAACAGGAAGACAAAAGAGGTAACAAGAATGGCCAGCCACATAGGAAGGAAAAGCTGTCAGTATAGGAAAGACGTGCCCATAGAACATGCAGCTGTTATGTGTGAAAACTGCCTTAGGTGTGACAATTAAAGCAAAGATTGGCGCAAGGGAGACGGCTCAGTAGATAAGTGCTTCCCTGGCATGCCTGGCAAGCACAAGGGCCTGAGTTCAATCTCTGTTTCGGCCAAAATAAGTAAATACATAAATAAAAATAAAAATCATTTTGTTGTAGAATTCTACTGGTATTTTCAGTGTAGTTCATATAGGAGTTTATTTCTGATGTTATCTTGTAGGTTTGTAAGCAAGTACAAATGCTGATTATGTGAAAATGTTGATGTCTATTCCAAATGTGCAATATACATTAAGAGTTTAATATCTTATTAATATTTTATGTTCCTATTAACTACACATTGTACAAGATGATTCTCCTGAAAAAAATAGCAAGAGCAGCATGTCAAGTGTGTATTACAAAAAAAATCAGGAAAACAAAACACAGGTGCTGTCAGGGTAAAAGATAAGTGCACATGAAACATTCCCTTGCCATGTGTGAGGACCATCTTAGGTGTGATAATTGAAGTGAAGATTTTTGGGGAGTGGAGTTGTATTGTATTTTCATTTTAATTCCCATAGAAATTTATTTCTGTTGTGATTTTTTAGATTTTGTTAACTAAAAACCATTTGATATTGAAATTTTATTTTATTTTTGCAGTACCTGAGACTGAACTCAGGACCTTGGGCTTGCCAGGCAGGTGCTTATGCTGCTAAGCTATCTCCCTGGCCCTGATGTTGAAAATTTTGATTTTTTAATAAACATTCAATAAATACTGAAAATTCCATACCTTCTTTTTTTATATTTTTCTTTCCTTTATTTTTTTATTTAGGACAGGGTGTACAGGGTCTCACTGCATAGATTGGATCATAGCGATCCTCCTGCTTACAACCTCCCAAATGCCGAGATTACAAGAATGTGCCAACACACCCAGTCTCAGTGCACGCTGGGGGCAGGGCTGTACAGCAGACCTGGGGATTGAACCTCTAGCCCCTGCACCTACTTCCAGGCATTTTAATCCACTGAGCTATTTGGCTGGACCTGCCCTGTAGACTTTAAAGTATAGTCAGGGATATAGTTGTATAATCAGTCTCAATTATGATGGAAGCTGGGTATGGTGTACATGCCTGTAATCCCAGTCCTTTTCTTTTTTTTTAATCCCAGTACTCTTGAAGGCTGAGGAAGGAGGATTGAAAGTTTTAGTCTAATCTGGGGAATTTAGCAACTTAGTGAAATACTGTCCCTAAATGGAAAATAAAAAGCCAGGGGGTGTGGTCCAGTACAAAAGCCTGGGTTCAACATGAAAAAAAAAGAAAAAGAAAGTAGAATGCAGGCAATGCTATGAACACCAAATACAGCTGCTAAGGGAGGTCAGACAAGGGTCAGCTTCCTGGAAGAAACAATGTCTAGACTGAGACATAAAAGATGAGGGACAATCGCCTAGGCAAAGGTTATGGTCAGGGTCAAGGAGAATTTGGCAAAGGAAGGGAGTGAGGTAGAAAATTTGATGCCAAGAGATTTTCAGAAAGAACAATACAGTGTGGATTCCAGAAGAAAATCTCAAATGACTGATTCCAACACACAAAGAAGGAGATGCTGAACGGTGAAGTCTAGATCAGGCCAGCTTGTGCGTATCTCTGTGGCACATTCCTAAAGAGACCAGACTGTATTTCAAGAGGAATGGAAGCTATTGAGCTGGCTTAAAAATAGCTTGAATTCTTAATTCTGTTTTCAGAAAGAGAAAAAGAGAAGGGAATGCCTAGCCAGGAGACCTAACAAATACACACGGTGGTGGGGCACTGACAACTACAGTTTCTGCAGAGGGCCAAGGGATTATGGCTCCTCAGGACCCCTCATTGGCATGTTATTGCTTCCAACTTCTACTTTGCCAACCTTGTTCTACTTTCTTACAGACAACCTCTCCAGATGTCTGGTACAGGCTGAGGTATCTGCACTAAACAGGAGGAGCAAATACTGTAACCCATAGCTAATCTTAAATTATCCTCTTGACTTGGGAATGTGACCACACAAACAGCTGAACATTCCCTGGCATGTATACTGTCTCCTCTTAAAAAGATCTTGAGGAACAGTTGACATACAACAGGCTGCATATATTTAATATGTACAATTTGATGGGCTTGGATGTATGTATACACCCATAAAAATTCCTTTGCAACCAAGGTAGTAGGCGTACCCACTACCTCTGAAAGGTTTCTTGTGTTTGTTATAGAAACCCTCAATATGAGATCTACTGTTTTGACAACTTTTCAAGCATACAACATTGTATTGTTAACTTTGGGCACCATGCTAAGCTACAGATTTCTAGAACCTGCACATTTTGCATAACTGAAACTGTATGGCCTTTAATGTCTCCCTCCAGCTGTTCCTGACAGCTACTATTTTAATCTCTGCTTCTATGAGTTGGGCTACTTTAGAATCCTCATGAAGTGGAATCCTGTAGTATTTTGTCTTTCTGAGACTAGTTTATTTCATTTAGTGTGGTGTCCTCGGAGCTCATCTATGTGTGACAAATGACAGGGTTGCTTTTTTCAGGGATGAACAGTACTCCACTGATACAGGCTCATTCTTGAGCTTCCAGGAGGAGTGCTCTGTGCCAGCATTAGGGAGATGGGCAGGAGTTTCGGAGTTCTGATGACCTTGAGAAAATGGGCATTGCAGCCATTTTTGGCCCATTAGCTTGAGTCTAGCTGACTTTTTCTTTTTTAAATGTACTTGGTACAGAGTCTCACTACACAGCTCAGACTCCCAGCGATCCTCCTGTTTTTAGCCTCACTAGAACTAGGATTATAGGTTTGTGCCATCATGCTAAGTCTTGGTGGCTGGCTCAGTGTGCCAGGAGATGGGCATGTGAGGCATGTGGTTCCAGGGATCAAACCCCCTTCCCTGCACTTGCCTAAGCAGGTGCTTAGTCCACTGAGTTATCTCGCAGACCCTCCAGTTGACCTTTGGAACCATAGTACTCCTTAAAGCTCTTCTCTAAAAATTTGACTTTCAAACAGTGTGTGTGTGTGTGTGTGTGTGAGAGAGAGAGAGAGAGAGAGAGAGAGAGAGAGAGAGAACTTCAGTTTGTTAATGTGTATTGTGACTTTTGAGGTTGATTGGCAGCATGTTTTAAACTTTTCCAAAGACTCTCTCAGCCTATTTGGCTTCTGTGTTAGAGAATGTCTCATTTCCTACAACAAATATCGGAGATAACAATCTCATAAAGATGGAAGGTTGACTATGGATTGTGGCTCTGGAGGGTTCAGTTCAAACGAGTTGGTCTCACTGCTTTTGGGCCAACATGGCAGGAAGCAAATGGCAGGTAAGCATGTTCTCCGTATAGCTGAGAGGTTAAAAGTAACAGAAGGGGTGGGGGAGAGATCTGGGGCCCCACTGTCCTCTCTGAGGGACCCCTCCCAGTGACTCCCATGTGGCTCCACCTAGAGTTTCCACCATGTCCCAATCCTGCAAATCAGAAAATAAGGCCTTTAAAAGAAAGGCCTTTGTTGGCCACATATTCAGACCACAGCAACCACAGAAACCTTTTTATTCTATTTTATTTTATTTTTGCAGAGTACCATGAAGCACAGGGCTGATTATCAGCTGCTTTGAGAGAGAATGGTGATTCATGCTGCTGCAGCTATTATTACCTGTGAGGAGGAGGATGTCCAGGGACCCAGGAGCTTATGATTCACAGGTGTTTGTTAGAGAGGCACACTGTGGCATACATACTAATGGCAATTGTATTCTTCTCTCCAGGAAGGACGGTTTCAAGGTTTGGTAAATTCTCCAAGGAAATTTACAGAGTTAAGTAACAGAAGTGGTCATTCATTTGGGAAAAATAAACACAGGCGGCCCTGCGTCAGCAACCCCCACAGAGAGCAACTTGCTCAGTATTTCAAATAGATTTTAAAGGGTGATTTGGGGTCTTAAACTTGACACTAGGGAGAAGAAACTAACCCATGTTAAGAAGGGACATGTGTGAGACAAATGTTGGGCAGCTGAACATCATGGATAATTCCGACACATTTTAGTATGTTTGACACAATTTCAATTTCAATTTAAATTGAACGAATTTAATGTCTTTTGCAGAAAAAAATGACAGACTGTCAAAACTTTTTAACAAGCTCACCTTGTATGAAAAAGTTACATGAAGAAGAACAAAAAGCTCTGGGTGGTGAAGGAGGACAAAAAACTCTGGGTGACATTTGCCTAATGGTGCAGAGCATTCAAAATAAAAGTGAGGGAGGCTTTCTACTTTGCTGAGAGATTTTAAAGAGGAAAAACCAAATCTAGAAGATTTTTCATTGAACAGGACTCTCAAAAATACTCTTACCAATCATTACAGTTCTTGACAGCCTTTCCGATGTCATAGATATCAAAGGACTGGTGATCCAGTGGAGCTAAACACTGAATAAAACAAATAAACATATGATAAAAATTAATTTTAAAAGCTTCAAAAGGATAAAATTTCAACTGTTTACACCAGAAAGCACTCGCAAAACCCATGAATAAGTAAGCCAGGCAGTCTTTAAAGGATTTTAAGCAGCCAAATGCATGCCTATAATCTTGGCCTCTTGGAAAGTTGAGGCAGGAGGCGTACAGTTGAGGCAATTTAGTAAGACATCATCTCAAAATAAAATGAAAAATCAAATAAAAATACTGGGATATAGCTCAGAGATAGAGTGCTTTCCTTGTATGCCTGAGGCCCTGAGTTTGATCCCAAGTACTACAAATTTTTCTAAATGTGAATCAGTTGAATGAGAGGAGGTTAAAGCAAAAAGTTAGAACCTGAATCTCAAAATTCCTGTTTATTCCCACCAAATCAATGACCTACTACTTTCCTTACATAATTTTTACTGATCTTTATAACAGCTCTGACAGTTTCCTATTACTCTGAGTTTTTTTTTTTTTTTAATGTACTTAGTACAGGGTCTACAGGGTCTCACTACACAGCTCAGACTCAGAGTGATCCTCCAGTTTCCAGCCTCCCAAGTGCTGATATTAAAGGCACCTACCACCACACATTTGCTGCCTCAGCTTGTCCTGCGGGGTGGGGCCAGTACAGCACACCAGGAATTGAATCCCGGTCCTCACATCTGCCTAAGCAAGTGCTTTAGTCTGCTGAGCTATTTGGCCAACCTTCTATTATTCCCAGTTTACTGCTGCACAAAGCACTGAGTTTGGGGGAAGGGGAAATGCAAAGAAATTTTTAAGTCCCTATAATTATCGAGCATTAAATTAATATTTAATTTTGACTTACCACGTATGTCTCTATTCAATATTCATATTTCCAGTGCCAAAGTCATTCTTATTTAAACAAATTAAATTTGCAAGTCTAGAATAAAAGATTTTCAACAAGTAAGAAACTTTCAATGGCTGTTTAAATGAAACAGAATCCCTGGTGAAAATACATGCATACAGGAATAAAATTGTTTCTGCACATCTATTAATTTAACCCTGCAAACACATAACACTTTCCAGCACTAGTTTAAGTACCTTGCAAATGTAGATCCCCTAACCATCTTACATGGTAAGAGAAATTGGCATCTCCCTTTCACAGAAAAATAAACTCAGAAGTCACCTAGCAAATAAGTGGCCGGGCAGAAATCCAAATCCCAAAACGTAGGATCCAGAGACTGTTTTTGACCTTCCTGCTACCTTGCTTCTTTGATCAGACTCCTTGAGAGCTCAGGAAGTGCCACATTACAGTGCACAGCCAGACGTGCGGCTTTTACTGTGCACTTGCTTGATGCACTTGGGGCACATGCAGATTTTCAAAGCTTTCCTCAAGGCTACCATGTGACAGAGCATGAGGTCTGGATGTCTATATCTGATGAGAATCTCCTGACCCCACGCAAGCCACATATGCTTTCTCAGAGGTGGCCTGACTTCACTGGCCATGGTAAATTAAATCCCTACCAGCTTTTCTTTTGGGGAGACAGTGAGTGGGTGTTTGTCCCACCCACGGTGCCAGGACAGCCTTATTGGATGGGGCAGTGAAGAGGGTCTCAGCTTGTGTTACTCCATCACTTGTAGGGCTCAGTCACAATAGGTTCCAAGATGTTCCAGAAGAAAAACAAAACACATTATGAGTAACCCTCATCCTTAATAGCATATACCACACCACACACACACACACACACACACACAGAGTTGAGTCAGGACCTGCAAGGATAAACATCTGTGCAGAGGCATAATGGGGCACTGCTGTGCTTGGGAAAAGGGCTGGGAATGCTCAAGAAATGTTTTTAGCAGAGCCAGGACTACCACTGGGCCTATAAATAATTATGACATTGAAAAATGGGATGGATGTTAAAATCAGGTAAAATCAAGTAGAGCACTTTTGAATAGCAGTTTATTGGTGGACAAGGTACTTTCAAAAACAGTAAATTTGATTGCATACATTTGAGGTTTACAGCACACTACTATGAGAAAAATACATGCTTGCTAGAGTGAAGCCAATTAACATGTCTATCAGCTCATGGTTACTCCATTCTGACAATAGCAGCTAAAATAGTTTACTTAACAGTTGTACTAATCCAGTCATTCTATACTTCACTGGATTTCTAAACTTGTTCATTCAGTATATTTGCTATTTTGTATCCTTTGATGTAGGTCAACAGAGAGGAAGTAATTCTTAATATTAAAATATTCTCACCCGATTCCCTTTCTTCTAATCAAATCACAGCATAAATACCATTCTCTGTTCCACCTAAACACAAGTTATTGAAACCACATATGAGGCAAATGATAGGAAAACGTGCAGATAAAATTTCTAAATTATGAAGCAGCCTATTTTTCCTTCTTTTAACTAGCTATTTTCTTTTATGCAAAATATAAAACACTTCCTTTGACTGACTTCTATTTTCCATTGGTTTTCTAATCTTGCAAAGAGTTTCCATTTGTTTCTTTTCAACATTTTCTCCTCAGAAAGGCATAAGCCATGGGATCCAAATGGCCAGATTCAATCAGTTCCTAAAGGACTCATGAGGCCTCTGTTGAAAACAAAAATCCGAATAGTGATTTCATTCAAGTATTGTTTAGAATGTATCTTCTTTAGGTCAGAACCTAAACAGCTAGCAGATCTGTCCAGATCTGGAACTTTCCAAGTGAATTCTGGAAAATGTAGTTTTGGGGCCTGAATGTTTAAGCCTGTTCAGCTTGGGGAAATAGCCTGCTGGCCCACCTTGGGTTTCTGGAAAGAAAGCAAAGCGTTGACCTGAAAGGTATGCTGAAGTTTCGCTCAAGAAACAAGGATCACGGTGCTGAGAACACAACTGCTGCTCTGCATTCCCAGATGTGGAACCGAGCGTCAGCATAAATTTCCCCAGATTTGTTCCAAGTGTAGGCGTGGCTGACCATGCTGCCCACACTGAGGTAGCAGCCATCCACACCGTGTGAAAGGGCTGTATGCCCAGCAGGGGCCTCGTGCTTGGGGCCAGCTCTCAAGGGACAAGGCTGAGCCACAGTTTGGGCTACTTTGGAACAGACTAGAATTGGAAGTGTCATGAAGCAGAGGCATCAGGGGCCCTGCAGAGGCAATCACCCTGTGCTTAAGCTCAGCTTCAAGTTACGGAGCTCTGTAGCAGCCTGATGCGTGTGTGTCTATGGCTCTGTGACTTCCACGGCATAATTTAATGGTTGGTAATATGCCCTTAAGTACCTCGTAATTCAGTGCACTGTTCTCCTGCTGCTGGAAATGGAGTCCTTTTGGATTGTTTAATGGAAAAAACGTAATTAGTATCTCCATGGACCTAATTGTCTTCAAAACATTGTGTAGTGTTTCCTATTTTCCCAAGTCTGTCTTTCGATGGGATTTACATGACTCGTTGGTCCACTGTCTCCTTGGGCCCTTTCATTACTACATCATGGCCTGGGCATCCAGTAACAAGCAAGCCAAAGAAAAAATTCAAAAAAAAAAAAAAAAAAAAGAAAAAAAGGAAGAGAAAAGAAAGAACTGAAAAATATACATTCAATGAAATCTGTACACAGGCCTTAAAAAAACACCAAAATTACTGTTTAAAATTCAATAACAAAATTGTACCACCATCTTAACACTCTTTATATAGCAATTCCATAGCCACATAGACCAAAGTAAGGCCTTTGTGCTTTTTGTCCAATCTTGCTGCATTTTCAAAGATAAAATAACATGGGAAGCATATATGAATGGTCCATTCTATGTCAGGTACATTTGTATCTTATATGATTTAATAATTCATTAAACTCTTGAGAAAGGACTATGAGGAAGGAACTAGTTTTTTAAAATTTGTTGCACAAATGAGAAACTGAGCATCAGAGAGATTAAGGAAGCTGCCCAAGGTCCTAACCCCTCTCGCAAGGGGTGTCTTTCCTTGTGGAGCTGTCTTTTCACAGACCTCAGATGTTCTGCTGATTGCCGTGCTTGAAGGGGCCCTTCTGGTACCAGACCCTGTAGGCCTGTTCACAGCATCATCCTGTGATGTCACTTCTTCCTTGTCCCGAGGATGTCCTTCACCTCTCCTTTTGTTGGCCCCTCTCCCGCCTTAATGTCAGCTTCTCTCCTGGCTTCCTGTCTCATTTTGCAGAAGGACCTCTGGGAAAGGGTGCAAGAGACATAGATTCTTTGAGACCCAGGATTCTGAAAATGTCTGTCATGTCCCCCTCCCTTTGTTTACCTCAGATGTTTGACCCAGAATCCTACACTGATGTTCATTTTTTTTCAGGATTTTTACAGAATTGTTCAATTGTCTTCCAGCTTCCTGGGTTGAGGAGGCTGATGCTGTTCTGATTCTTGATCCTTTGAATAAAACCTGCTTTTTGAGTCTTCCTTCTATCCCCTATCACCTTAGGTTGGGTTCCTTAGAGATAGAGATAGGGATTTGGGCAGCCATGACTAATTGAAGGACCCCTGTGAGGATGTGGAAAGCTAGCCAGTACCACAGGCCCAGGAAAGAGGTAAAGACATGGTCACATGGAGACCCACTTCCCTCTGAACTGAGGGGTGCTCTGGAGAGCAAATGGTACCACAGAATCAACCCCCCTTGAAGGCAAGATGATGGATATTTTCAATTTTTGAGTTTGTTTGTTTATCTATCAGCCTTTGTGTTTAATTAGTCATTGATCTGAGCTGTCTTGGGCCAGGCAGAGTGGTGGATAGAGACTCCCACAACACTTGGGTTTTGCTTTTTCAATTCTCTCTCAGAAGTGAATTCTCACAGAAAGGAGTTGTCTTGATCTGAATGAATTTCTCAAAGGTACACATGTGGGAAACTTACTCCTCACATTCATCAGTTAATGGAGCTGGGAGAGCTGGTGCGACGAATTAGAGTGAGATGAGACCCCAAGAGCGGGGCTCCATGGTGGTTTTAGTGACTCAATGAGAAGAGGAAGACACCCAAGCTGGTCTGCCTGCTGCACCTCCTAGATGATTCTATGCCAGAAGGTGCTTGCGAGGGGAGGAGCGGACACTAGCAACACACTTGTGGGCTCTCCAGTGTTCAGAACCGGAAGTCAGCACTCACCGTCTTCACTCGTGACCCAGTTTCAGCAGGAATAGTCCAAGAAAGCAGCTGATACTCCCAATAGGTGGATTGCCTGGTCTGGCAAGGGGGACAAGGACAAGACACACTGTGTTCTGAAATGCCATGTGGCCTATCTTTCAGTCTGCAAGCTCATATATTTCAGTCCTGAGAAATTTTCTACAATCATTCTGAAGATATCATCTTCTTCCCTGGGTTTCCTTTGACACAGCTATTGGAGCTCTAGGACTTGGTCTCTATTATATTTCTGTCCTTTGCTGTAGTTTCACTTTTTCCATGTTGTCAACTCTTCCTTTTGAGCTTTTCAAAAAATTCCCGAGATCCTACTTTTAAGTTCAAAGTATTTTTCCTTACTTTAAATATGCTTTATTTTAGTAGTTGGGGCTCATATTTCATGGCTGTAATGTTTTCTTTTCTGATGATATTAGCAAGAGCTTTTCTCTTCCCTTTCATAATCCATGTCCTCTCAGTTGTTTGCCGCTGCTCGCTGGCTCCCCCATCTTCTCCAGTGGAGCCTTTTCCTGAATATGTCTGCCGGCTTTGTGTGCTCATAAGTAATAGTGAGCCTTCAGACTTTGATGGGAAACTGAATCAGTGGAATTACTGGCCATGAGCTTCAATGTAGGATGAGCTAGCTATGCATTGTAGGTTTGGGGGAGGAAAACGCGAATTCTTAGACCTTGTGAATTGACCAGACTCCATGGAGAAATCCATGCTAACCTTCTACATGGGGATATGAGCCTGAGTCCAGCAGCGTGAAGCCAAGGAGAGGGAGACAACTGATTGCTTCTGCATTCGGGAAGAATTCGTTTAGTCCTGCCAGCTTCTGGTCCATGAGCTATGATTTACCTTTCCCAGTGAACAAGGCTCCGTCTTGCTTCAGTGTGAAAGAGGTGCTTGGCACATGGCTCCGCAAGACTAGAGAAGATACATGAGGGGTCTTAACTGCTTCTTATACAGACTTTGCTTCACACCACCTGCTGTAGCCCATTTCTCGCCTAGCTTGTGGAAGTGCCTGCTGCCTCACATTCTCAAAATTTTTATGGTTTCTTCACTGTAGTTTGTATCTCCGGTTCCTGCATTTATGGTTCAACTTTCTTGAACCTGCTAATCAGTAACTATTCATTCATCTGTTTCCCTCTTTCTACAATTTTGTAGCTATTATCTCCTCTTTGGAATTCTTCATTCTTAATGTTTGTGCCCTTTTCTTTAACCCATTCCTTGCTATTTTAGCAGAATTTCAGAAGGCAGTAAAAATGCTCACACTTGTACTCAATCCAATGTCTCTAATTGAAAATCCCATAGAATTATATAATCTGGCCTTCTCAGGGAGAGCAAGCATCTGCTGAAATTTGTCAGCATCTTGCCCATTTCAATGGAGGTGACCTAGCTTTATTCATGGCAAAGACTATGCTCACGGCCCAAACCTCTGCTCTGCTATGCCTCGTGTTGTGGAAGTGGCCATGAACTTTCGTCAGATATTTCCACATTGCGCACTCAGCAGCACATTAGCTCTTCAAAGGTGTGTGCAGTTGGAGAAGAAAAACACATACGGCGACAGCAAGCTGTTAAAGAATCAATAATTCACAGATTCTGCCACCAGATCTATTAAGTAGCATGCGCAAAGCTGCACGATATCACTAATTCACAGTCTTTTTATTTATTTTATGGCAAAGGTAAAAAAAAATTCATAACAAAAATACTAGAAGGACAATAATAGTTAATACATTGTATATTGTCATCTTAACTACATCCAGTAATCAGTACACGGTATGGGCATTAAAATTTGTTTAATTGATATTAGCTCAAACTCTTCTTTTTTTTTTTTAATCTGTTTGAGACAGGGTCTCACTATGCAGCTTAGGCTGGCCTTAAGCTCACGTTGCAGCTCAGGCTGGTCTCGAACTCACAACAATCGTCCTGCCTCAGCCTCCAGAGTGTTAGGATTACAGGCCTGCGCCACCAGGCCCAGCTTACAAACTCTTCTTTTTGTTTGTTTTTGATTTTTTTTTTTTTTTTTGGAAGAACCAGGGATTGAACTTGGGCCCTTGCACTTGCCAGGGCCCAAGCACTTATTCCACTGAGCCATCTCCCCATCCCCAAACTCTTTAATGAGCTAAGAAATACTAATTCATATTCTTAATATAAATTCTTAGCATAAATTCATATTTTAATATAAGGATATAGACCATATACTTCCAAATCACGCTCCAACATCAAGGAAATGACAGGAATTACAGCATTAGAAGCAGCTGCAATGCACAGTGCAGTGCTATCCACCCACCTTGGGACATACAAGGGCCTTATAAACCCATAGTGCCTATCACCAGAAGAAAGAAAATGCAAAAGCTAGATGCACAAGGACAATGCCTGCTAACTTACTTCCCCTGGACCCTCACCTCTACACACCTGGAATGCTTGCTTCTGGCATCTCCCTTGCTGAGGCCCTGCCAGCTGACTGCGCGCCTCTTCTAAGCAGCCTTCGGGGGAGGCTAGAAACACCAGACTCAGGCCCTTCAGAATTGCCTTTCCTTTGGTGACAGATGGGAGATGTTATTGGTGGCTAATATCCTCAGCTTTCCTCAGGTGGGATAACTCCAAGGGAACTTTCGTATTGTCTTCCAGAGTCCCTGGCAGGACTGTGTCCAATGGCCACTGTGGTAACCTGTTTAGCAATACCCTCTCTATCGGCTCCTTTATGTTTCCTGACCTTCCTTACAGTAAAGAGGAAAAATTCAAAGTGGATTTTTCTCCCTATCCTTCCCCTCCTTAAAACAGAAGATTTCTGTAATCTTGCTCACCAAGAAGTATGTGATTTCTCCTACGAACAGCCAATAGACCCTGTAGCAGACACCAGCTCTGTGTCATCTTGATACTGACACTATCTACTTAGAAATGCCATTAGCTCCCACAAGTTGAAGAATTGGTCCCATAGTCTACACTCAACTATACCAATTGAAACTGGGTTATTTTATCTATACTTCTGACTGACAAGCTACAAATTAATAATCCTTTTATTGGACTCTATTAATTTACTACAGTGGCTCAAAGAACTCAGAGATGCACACTTCTCAGTTTGTCATCAAGGCTATTGCAAAGGATACAGATGAGAAGGTACATAGGGTAAGGGGTGGGAGAAAGAGTGTGGAGCTCCCATGCCCTCTCCAGGCTCACTACTCTTGACAACCACCATGTGTCCAGCCATGCGGGACCCACAAAACCTTGTCCTTTGTGGTTTTCATGGAGGTTCCATTATACAGGCACTATTTACTAAATCATTGGCCATTGGTGATCAAGTTAACCTTCAGTTCGTTTTCCTTTCTTAGAGATCAAATTTAGAGGCAAAATTTCCAACCATCTAACCCTGCTTTGGTCTCTTCTATGATCAGTTCCTATCCTAGAACTACCTCAGGTCTGTGAGCTATCAATCAGTTTAAGAGGATATGAAAACAAATGAACAAAAAACACTCATCATTGTAAAAATATGGAGGACTTCAGAAATTATACACCAAGAAATAAGGGGAGCATCAAATATATACATATATTTCACAGTACCACATTCCTTTATTTTTTTATTGATGTTCCCCAAGTACATCCCTTACATAAACTACTTGCACCCATACTGTTGCCTCTGGTGAAATCCAAACTAAGATATTCCTTAACAGATAACATATCACAGAGGTCATGCTTTTACTCCACATGCCACAAGAGTAAAATTAACTCAAGGGGTAGACAGGAAGATCACTACCCCAAGAACAGATTTCTGTTTCTGGGACAACCTGACACCTGTCCAATGCTTACACCAAAGCAAGGTGGAGCAAAGGTGGATGAAAGCAATGGAAAGGACACAAGTGGCAATTTAGTTCAGAGGGGAAGTATTCCATCTGCTCTATCTAGGAGCCCTCTAAGCAGGAATCACCTCAGTCCACAGTTCATATGCTACAGAATGCAACAGATCTAAAGAAACCCAACCTCTGTATTCAAGGGCCAGCTGTTGTAGATACTAGAAAAGAAGGAAGATAATTTTGAGAAATATTCCCAAGCCATGAAGCTAGTTCTCAGACTCTGCTGCCCTGAATAGAAGCCTCTGTTTCTCATTCTCTATTGACTGAGTGTATCTAGCCCAGTGGACCCAGATGACACTCAGCAAAGGGTAAACAGTTTTAACAACCCCTGTCCACTCCTAGTCACACAAACCTCATTAGAAACTCAGCCCCTGGGTAAACACAGCAAGGCTGATAGGCAGTGTGAAAGCTCAACTTACTGCCAAAAATAGAGCAGGCCATGTGTGGTGCAGCCGCAAAGGCAGGCCTTCCAAGGCTGCTAGAACATGGGTCTGCCACCACTCTTCCTTCTACAATCCCAATACAGAAGCGCTTTCAGGCCACTGAACACTATCAAGGGACACACGAACATGAGAGTCACTAAACAGAAAGATGTCAGCCAGTCTTCACATTCACAGAGGTGGCCAGTCAGAAACATTAGAAGCTAAGAGCAGTCAGGCATTAAGAGCTGGTGGCTATAAATGACAGTGGTGGGGCAGCAGGGAGAACAAGTAGGACAGAGTCTGATAAACGTAGATTTCTGCCACCTTTTGCATGAGCTAAGGCACATATCTATTCCCTCTTAAGCTCAGTTGCTTTGGAAAATTGGGAATGACACTGACATTTGAAAGAATTATTTCTTTTTAATCATTTATTTATTTATTTGGTACAGGGTGTTGCTACACAGCTCAGATTTGTAGTGATCCTCCCGTCTCAGCCTCCCCAGTGCTGGGATTATTGGCATGTGCCATCACACCCGGTTTTGGTGGCCAGCAGGGCTCTGGGTCCAGCACAGCATGGGTACTGGGGACCAGACTCAGAATTCTGTGCTTACCAGGCAGGTGCTTAGCCCACCAAGCTATCTCTCTAGCCCCTGAAAGGATTCTTTGAGGAATTAATAAGGTAAATATATGTGTTTAGTGAAATATCAGATGGTAAGGCAGTGTGTTAGCTATTCTTGGCCTTCTTGTTGCTGCACTGTATTATGTAACAATGCTTTCTTGCTATCTGACCTGATTTGAATTAAGGCTGATTAGCTCATACAAAGGGATTATTCCTAGCTTTAAAAATATCATTACAGCTGGGCGTGCTGGCACAGGCCTGTAATCCCAGCACTCGGGAGGCTGAAGCAGGAGGATTGTTGTAAATTCGAGACCAGCCTGAGCTACAAAGTGAGTTTAAGGCCAGCCTGAACTGCATAGTGAGACCCTATCTCAAAAAGACAAAAAAATAAAAATATCATTACAGGGCCAGCCAGATACCTCAGTGGAGTAAAGCGCTTCCTTAGGCAGAGCACAGCAGCTGGGGTTCGATACCTGGCATGCCCTGCTGGCCCCGTCCCCAGGGCACACTGAGGTGTGGTGATTGAGACTGGGTGTGGTGGCACATACCTGCAATCCCAGCTCTTGGGAGGCTAAACACAGGTGGATCACTATGAGTCCAATCTACATAATGAGACCCTGTAGACCCTGTACTAAAAAATATTTTTATATAATTACAACTGGGTATGATGGCACACACTTGTAATCTCACCTACTTGGGAGACTAAAACGGGGATTGTAAGATGGAGGCCAACCTGGATAACTTAAAGAGCCCCTGTCTCAAATAAATAAATTAATTAATTAAATTTTATAGATGTAGGACAGTACTGTATCATACTTCTGTGAATGTAAAATATCTCATACCTGCTTAATGCTATGTAGTAGTGACCGTGCTTTATCAAAGCTGTTTTTAATGATGTTACTCTAGAATGTTTTCTTTCCAGATGATGATTAAGAAGCTAATAAAAAAAAAATGGTGCCAGGTACCACAACAGTAACAGAACTTTGCTGTTTTCTGGGTATTTCTCTTCTTTTTTTTAATGGAGTGTGCTGGATGTCTATAATTTTGTTCAG
>PVKA01009500.1:56214-68278 GCA_004027165.1 Ctenomys sociabilis | reverse complement strand
AGAGAAGAGAAGAGAAGGGAAGCTGATTATTGTTAGCCTACAATATATGCATTTGAGCTTAACCTCATCAGTCTGACTATCAAACATATCAGGTATAACACGGAAAAGTATTATTTATTGCATTTCACGTCACTATGGTTTCAAGTTGTATCCACTTTCCTGCAAATGATTCAAGTTTATCCTTTTAGTATAGCAATATTCCATAAGAGCATAAATAACATATTTTGTTTTACTATTTATCTTTTAATTGATATATACGCTGCTTCTAAAATTGAGCTATTAAGTATCGTGTTGCTATAAGGTATGCACTTGTCATTGTAATATAACTACTCCTAAAAAAACAAATTGTCATTATAAGGTGCCCTAATATCAATTTACTAAATCTAATCTAAAATTAAGTATGTCTTACTTTAAGTCTCAAAAATGTTTATTGTGCAAGTTTTGATATTGGTGATTAATTGTGAAACAAAAAATTATGTAAAAATTTCTCAGCTTAGAAGCATACCTCAGTTGTACTTCCACTTAAAACTCATCCTTCTTTGAGCTGGTCACAGTAAGTGATATCTTTAAAATATGTACCTCATCAAGCCCATGATTCCAAGATCTCCAAGGAGAGAGACATTCTGAGACTCTCTACGCAATCCATCTGAGCCCGCCCCACCCTAAAACTCCACTGAGCCCCTACCTCCTAGCACGCCAAGTGAGTGAGAAGTTTTGTGCCTCTTCCAGCCCTTGACCAAACCCAGCATAGTGCAGTGAGTGTGTGAGAGAGCTTCTGCACTCCCTGGTGCTCCCTGGGCCAGGGACATAATAGAGGGGAACAACAGGCTCACAGTTGAACCAGAAGGGCTACAGAAAAAGAACGTGAACAAAACAGCTAGAACCAATCCAGACATAACTGGATAATCTCAAACGTAATAGATTGGCACTCAGATCTCATTATCTGCTAAGGATGTAACTGCATCAAAGCTCTACACCAAAGGTCAGAGGTCAGTGCTTTACAAAATGACGAAGACAAGGAGGAAAATGCAATCTCAGCCCTTGAGCCCACCAATGGGCAGAGGGCACTAGCTCAGTTGAAATCAATGAATTAAAAGAGGCTGAAGAAAAGGAACAACAGCAGAAAGGTATAGAGGAACTGAGACCAGAATTAACACCTGAAATAAAGGAATAAATTTTTGAAAACATAGCATTTGAAGTAATTAATCAAATATGGAAACATATGGGAGAAAGCCAATGCCCAACCAGAACAAGTACAGAGAACACTACTCAAGCTGAACATATGAATTAGCATCGCAAGCAAAGAAACTTCAGCAGAAAGGTAAAGAGGAACTCAGAGAAGAAACAACTTCTCCAATAAAAAAAAAAGAAATCTTTGAAATCATAGCATCTGAAGGAGAGAATCAATGATGAAAATATATGGAGGATATCCTATTTGGATAAAGCTCTGAAGAAAAGAATTAATAGCTACCTCTAAAGAAGACACTGATAAGAAACAATAGTGGAGATCAGAAGTATGATCGATTCCTGGAATGAGCAATACAGAAAGGAAATAGAATACATGAAGCAGAGTCAAAGAGATATAGAAGAACCAAAAACATCAATCATGAGTCTAGAAAACCGTTTGAGTGAAAGTGAAGAAAGAGTTTCAGATCTTGAGGACGCTGGTGCAGCTAGTGTGAAGATGAGAAAGGAAAAAAATGAGAATGCAGGAAAAAAACCCATCACCTGCAAGATGATGCCAGGATGAACAAAGTGAGATTAATTGGCATCAATGAGAATGAATGAGTCAATACAAATGATATAAAAAAATATGGGCAGAAATAATAGCAGAAAACTTCCCAAATATGAGGAAGCAATCCAACATTCAAGAAACCAAAGCATACAGAACACCAAATAACTTCAACTCAAGTAAAAGCACACTGAGACATATAATAGTCAAGATCCCAGAAATCTAACACAAGAATAATATACTGAAAGCTGCTAGAGAAAAGAAGCAGATCACATTAAAGGAAATCCCATTAGAATTACAGCTGACTTCTCTACACAAGCCATGAAGGCATCTTGGAGCAGAATTCTTTAATTCTATATGAACACAAATTTCAGCCAAGACTACTATACCCTCCCAAACTCTCTTTCAAGTTTGATGGAGGAGTAAAATACTTCCAAAGAGTTTCACGATGACAAAGCCATCCCTACACTGGCTTCTGAAAGATGTTCTATAGAGGGACCACAGTAACCAGAACTCCAGGAATGAGAACAGGAGGATCCCAGTAAACAGGACAGACAATTAAACACAGGACAAAAGGAGCAAAAAAAAAAAAAAAAAAAGTACGTAAATAACATGACAAACATAAGTCAACACATTTCCATTGTAATTATCAATGTAAATGGACTCAATTCACCAATTAGGAGAAATAGACTGGCACAGTGGATTAGAAAACAAAACTCAACAATATGTATAAAAAGACATTCATAGGCTTCAAGTCAAAGAATGGAAAACAATACAACATGACCCAGCACCTCAGAGAAAAGTAGCAGTAGCAATTCTGTTCTCTGACAGTCTCAACTTCAAACCAAGAAGAATCAAGCAAAATAAAGAAGGCCACTATATATTGGTTAGGTGAAAATTTCAAAAGGAAGAGGTAACACTCATAAATATCTTTGCACCAAACACAGGAACAGGCAACTGTATAAGACAAAACTTTTTGTAAATTTTCTTTATTTTTTAAATTTTATTGAAGAACAAGTAGCAATGAGACAGTTGGAAATCAAATTAGTGGGACAGATTCAACAATTAATACAATGCACATTGTTTTCATGGTCGATTTTTGTTGTACCAGGTACCTACATGACCCTGTCTACAAACACTATTATAGCAGATGCCTATATTCAATGAATTAAGAGAACGTAGCTGTATGCCTATCATTTTTTGTAAAGCTGAATTATATTACAGTTTCAATAATTAATATTTTTACATTATTATCTTCGTAGTGGTTATCCATAGTATAAGAAGCAGACAGGATATCCCATCCAAACACTATTAGTGCAAATCTATCTTCTCATAGAATTATGCAAAGGTACAGCATATTTATCTTAACTGTACTGTTTGTACAAACACAGAATGGTTCTTCTCTTAATGGACATGAAAATTCTAATATCCAACACCACAGCCTAAACAGGAGACCTTAACACCCTCTTATCTCAAAAAGATAGGTCAACCAGACAAAAATTAGCAAAGAAGTAGCAGAACTGAACCAGAGCTTGGAACAAATGGATCTGGCGGACATATGCAGAGTGTTCCACCCAACCATGGCTGAATACATATTTTTTTCAGCTGCACATGGGTCATTTTCTAAAATAGACAACATAGTAGTCTATAGGTCATGCTTAAGTATATGCAAGGAAACAGAAATTATCATGCATATTATCCCACCACAGCACAATGAAACTGGAAATAAACAACAAAAGAAACCAGAGAAACCTGCTAAATACATGGAAATTAAACAACATCCTACTCAGAAATCAGTGGGTACAGATGAAATTAAGCAAGAAATTCAATAATATCTACAGTTCAATGAAATTTCAACCACAATTTATAGGAATTTATGGGATGTTACTAAAGCAGTTCTCAGAGGGAAAATCTTAATTATGAACACACATTAGGAAAACAGAACTGAAACAAATAAACACCCATATATTGCTTAAACTGAAATGCATAGGTTGTAGGATAATAATCATCTTCTCTTCCAGATGTTTAACAATGTATATTTGCAGATTAAAAATTGGAGAAATGAAAGAGCTTCAACATCAGCCAACATTTTGGCCCTAGCCTTTCAAGGTCAGTGAAGACTCAGGACATGTACTCTAACATGAGTACATGTTACTAGAGTACAGAACCTGTACTCTAACATCATGGAACTCAGTTGTGCCCCAAATTTTCTGATCCAGGAGATTGTGGAGCCACGGGGAATGTGATCGATGATCTATAATGTGCCTAGGGATGGTTACATAGAGAGAAAACTCTCTCTCTCTCTCAGTCTTTACATAGAACAAACAGGTCAAACTCATCCACATGGCTGACACTGACTGAAGATCTACAGAGTGAGGTATAGGATTACAGGATAAACCCTGAGGGGACTTGACTGACCTCATCAGATACAAAAGCTTCATTTTTTGTTATATAGGTCTTGCTTTATCTCGGTTTTAGCCATCCAGCAGAAACGTACAAAAATGAGGTATATAAAATATGGCCATAATAATAAGCTGACTTGTAAATGGCTCTAGTCAAAAACTTCTTTGGATAACCCACTATTATTGTGGACTGGCAGGCTGTGTTAGATGGTTTCAGTGAATTCAAGTACCTATAATAATTGAATGACAATAGAATACACATCTTTGACAGGACTAAACAAAAAAAGGGGGATACAAAGGAAGAACCATTCTGTGTTTGTATAAACAGTACAATTAGGATAAACATGCAGTACTTTTACCTAATTCTATGTGAAGAAAGATTTGCACTAATAGTGTTTGGACAGGATATCCTCTCTGCTTCTTGTACTATGGATAAACACTAGCAAGATTACAGTGTAAAAAGTATTCATTACTGAAACTGTACTATAATTGAGCTTTGAGAAAAAAGATAGGTATACAGCTACACTCCGAATTCATTGAATAGAGGTACGTGGTCTAATAGTGTCTGTAGGTAGCGTAACATGTATGCACCTTGTACAGCAAAAAGCCACTACAAAAACAATGTGCAGTGTATTAATTGTTGAATTTGTCCTACTGATTTGATTTGAAACTATCTCATTGCTCTTTGTTCTTCCATAAAATAAAACAAATATAAAAGAATGTATATAAACCTCATCTCTTTCACTTAAGAATGATAGTTGAAGTATTGTTTATTCAAATAATATATGAACATGACATGCAAATTATGCACTAAAAAGTTACCAAATGCATGATAGCTACCAGTATCTCATCACATTATAATTCAGGTAGTTCTAATTAAAAATTAGTTAACTCAAACATTATCAATACAAATCTTTCTTCTCAATGAACTAAGAGAAAGTAACTGCATTTTCATCCTATCTAGTGTGTGTGTGTATATACATATATATTTTTTTTAACAAAATGTGATATTTTACATATACTTTTCAAAGTTAGTCACATGTGACACAAGGTTTCCTAGTGACTAATAGCTGACTTTAACCAGACAGGACTGTCTACACATTATCCTCTAAATAACTACAACAAAGACAACAATACTGCAACTTATTAACTATTGTATCTGTCCTACTAACTTATTTTGAAACTGCTTTATTGCTATTTTGTCTTTTTTCTCATTGAAATGAATAAAAACAGTAAAATAATGACAAAAATTAGTTATTTTGATTGATGCATATTGAAACTGAATCTATTTTCCATAAAATAACATAATTTAGCAATAATAAAATTAGAATCACTTCTCAGACCCAATATTATACATTTATTTGTACTGTGTTCAGACATCTACATGTGTAGCTAATAATGCGTGTCTACAAACAAAGGCAAAACAAATTAGAAAAACACAGTTCAATTTAAATTTAAATGGAAATAATCATACGAATTAACTATGTGTTCACACTTAAGAATGATAGTTGAAGTATTTTTATTCAATATTTTAATGGTAAAATCATCTTTTCCAGTTTTTCAAATATTTTTATTATTTGAGATGCACCATCAAATATTTGAACAGGTTTTAGAATCCAAATAAAATTTTACCATACTAGTTATGTAACACTAGAACTATTCATTAAGATATTAAACATTTCTCCAATAGACCTGCTACCATTCATTTGATGACTCAAGGTCTTTAAAAGTGTCATCTTTGATATTTATCATATTTAGATATCCATTTTGCCCTTAAATACATGTTAATGTGAATGAACTGTTTTAGGGTGCAAATACAAAGCATATTATTCTTATTTATAACTTTATTGAATTTACTACACTGATCTTCATTATCTATGCAAAATAATATACATCAATATTTATGCTTTAATTTAATAAAATGTAGTTTTTCTCAATTTATTCTAAATCAACACAAAAAACCTTTTACTCAGCAAAGTTGAATTTTTATAAGTAAATATAAATTAATAGTTTTCATTTGAATATATGTGCCTGTCTACTTGTATTCTTTCATTAAAAAATTTATTTTATTTTATTTTGAAAAGGAAAAAAGAAAAGTAAATACGAAAATCAGAAACAGGTTAACATAAAACAATCCATATGTTACAGGTTTTCAAATTAAGAACAGCTGATTAACAATGGTTGGTATATTACCTATTTTTTATCTTTTATTCGTTTTATTGAGCAAAAAATTAACAATGGAAGTATTTCAAACTAGCTGAGTTATTAAAGGCTCAAGTTAACAACTTCTGACAATTGCCTGTTGTACTGATAACTCACTACTATTATGGACTATTGGATTACATGGGGCTATTTTGTTGAATTCAAATACCTATAGTCTTCACACTGGCTTCTAGTATGTAAATGTCGTTTAAAGACTTCTCCAAATACAGATATCCTAACTGCAGAGGAAACTCATCTCTGACAAAACAAAAAAGAGGGATATAAATAATATATATGTATATATATTTGTATATACAAGATAGGATAGATATATAGCTACTTTCTCTTAGTCCAATGAGAAAAATGGTTTGTATTAATATTGTTTAGATAAGATATCTTGTCTGTGTCTTGTCCTCTGAATACTACTGTATACAAAGTATTTATTATTGTAGCTGTACTACTAACCTGTTTTTATTCTTAGGTTTTTATATTAATTCTCTTATTCGTGTCATCCTTTCTCGATTTGTTCTTTTTTCCATCAGTTCATCTCTTCCATCTTTAATTTGAATATTAAACAACTGTTGAAACCAGCTACATCTACTCAGATGTGACAAATGATTGACCTGCATATTACCAATATTGAACTACCTAGCAAATGATTGTATAGCATATAAATCTGTGACATTGATCTTTTCTCAAAGTAGGTTTCATGGGTGTAGATTCTTTTCCCAAGAATGCACAATCAATGAAAAATGCGGGCTATATTATTTTTCTTTTTTTTCTAAGCATGCCTTAACCTTTTTGTATTGGGCATTCATATATAAATAGAATAATAAATACAATTAATTGTACCAAACTATGTTTCCGCAGTTAAATATAAGAAATAAAACAAAATAAATTTTAATAGCATCCTTGCTGGCACATTTTACTGTTTTCATGTTATTATAATGAGAGTGTATATAAATTATATATTTCATTACTAACAGCGTTAGCTAATTTAAATAGATAAGCTGTCTTGCATTGTTTTGTATAATTTTATAGGAACATATTTGATGCATCTAGACATCTTTGAATATTTATTTGGCCTAGAGTTCTTCATCAATCTTACCTTTCAATACACAATAATAAGAGTTGTTCATGTCATTAAATTCCTAAAATGCAGAGCCAGCAAGATAGCTCAGTGGACTAAGCACTGACTTAAGGGAGCAAAAGGACCAGGCTTTCATATGCAATACCGCATGCCCCACCTACCCCACTCTTGGGGGGCATTGAGCTGGCCTGGTGTGGTGGCTCTCACCTGTAATCCAGCTCTGGTGAGGCTGAGAACAGTAGTTTCACTGAGTTCCAGCTCCATACTTACAATCTGTATGAATATATATATATATATATATATATATATATATATACATACATATACATATACATATACATATATATGCATACCTCATTTAAAGACATTTCACTACAGTGTTTCAAGAGACACTTCATTGGATTTTCATGCATATTGTACTACAATTAGACCATACTACTTATTTTTTCCAGTGTGTATCTTGATATTAAATATCACAGTTTATTATATTTAAAACTCTGTCATGATTAAACACATGTCTTGATGAATTAATGTGTTGTTTATAGCGTTGCTAAGTTAAATATTTAAAATTAAAGCAACAAAATGTACAGGCAACACTTTCCTTCAAAACCATTCAGCCACATTAATTCAATCAAATATGTGAACTAATTTTCCTTTTCTTCATCTTAAATATGCATATTTTCACCATTATTAGATTTGGGAAATTCACACCCTTCTTGAATATTAATGTTTTACAATTAAATTTATGTCATAAGCATCACTGGTTAACAACAAAATTTCCATAATTTAAGTGTTATGAATTACTGGGATGACTCCCAAAAGAAAAGTGTCTTGATTAGTGAGAAAAATATCATTATTTTACAGAAAGCCAGATACTAAATTTCAATGACACTGAACTCTAAAAAGTATCTACCGAGGGGCTGGGGAGATGGCTCAGTGGAATAAGCACTTCCTTGGCAAGCGCAAGGGCCTGAGTTCAATCCCTGGTTCCGCAAAAAAAAAATAAAAAAATAAAAAAATAAAAAGTATCTACCTAAAAATCTCTGGCCACTTTGTGTCCTGTGGGTCCCCATCTTAATAATCTTCAGTTAACATTCAAGATCTCTTCTGTGCAGATCAAGGCAGCATCATGAAGATGGATCGTGGGTCATGGCCTCATCTTACCTCATTTCAAATCCAACGTGTTTGTTTTGGAAGTACTGACTAGAATACAGGAAGGTGACACATGGGCTTGTTAGTGATATTTATACAATATTATGCACTAGCTAAATTTAGAAACTAGTTTTCTGTTTTTCAAATCTACTTCCATGAAATTACTATTAAATTACACTTTATATCCTATTACCCCTTGTACATGTGTCCTTCAGCTCATTTTTATTTTAGTTCTGAGGAGCAGATACTAATTGAAGCATAGACCCATAATAAGTGTGATAAAATGGAATGTATATTTTTGAAGGGACTTTTGAAAGATAATAAATACCACACATTTGAACAAAATTATTAGATACATGAGAAATGAAAAACAATTCACCATCTTCCAGTCACCTACAAACAGTATAGAAATAATTTGTGTAAATTTGAAAAATAATAGTACATTGGTGCTTGGTTTATTCATTAATTTGATAAATTGTAAACATTGATTAATTTTCTGTTGTACACCAAGAAGTGTAAAAGTGATTAAGATAAGATGATTAAATTATGAATAAAAAGATGCCATACACATTTAGATAAAGTTCTACATAGAAAGCTGTTTACTTACTAAAATTCTAAGTGTATAACAGGATGAATAATTCAGTTATAGTACAGAGAAATATGAGATTGAAAAGAAATTATACATTATTCTGTATAATCTCTTTGATCAGAAAATTTGGGGCACAAATGAGTTTCATGATGTCACAGTACAGGTTCTCCTAGGCTCAGAGTCTTCACTGTCCTTGAAAGGCGACGGCCAAAATGTTGGCTGACCTTGTGGCTCTTCTATTTCTCCAATTTTTGATCTTTGAACTTAGGTTGTGAACCATCCAGAAGAAATGCTGATTAGGACCCTGCAGCATATGCCATTCAGTTTGCCCTAATTATCTGACTCAATTGTCTTTACTTTTTGTTGTACATTTCTATTTTTATTTCTTCTTTTCACTTCTTAGACTAGTGGAGACTACACGATATTTGCACATGTGTGTCTTGTTTATTTCACTTATAAGTATATGTTCAAGTGGCATCCAATTCAGTATAAATGCTTTAAGTTTATCATTCTTTATAGCTGAGTAATAGTCCATTATATATGTGGAGTGATACTCCACATCTTTTTCAACCATTCCTCATGTGATGGACATATTGTTTGTTTCCAATATTTTGTTGTCACAAATTGTGCTGCTATAAACATAGGTACACATATGTCACTGATTAGCTGGCTCGAATGGGATTTCCTGTCCTACTCTTTTGAGGAGTCTCCCCAATGATCTCCACAATGGTTCCAACAGTCTACATTCCCACCAGCAGTGGAAAAGTGTTCCCTTTTCCCCACACCCTCTCCAACATTTGTTGTTGGTTGATTTCCTTATGATAGCTTTTCTTCCTGGAGTGAGATGGTATCTCAGTGTTGTTTTAAATTGCATTTCATGGATGGCTAGCAATATGGAGCATTTTTTCATATATTTATTCACTTCTTTAATTTCACACTCTGAGAAGTGTGAATTCAGCTCAGATGCCCATTTCTGAATTAGGTCTTTAAATTTGAGGGCCCTAATGTATCTTAGGTCTTTGTATATTCTAGGGAGCAGAGCTTTGTCTGGTTGCTCTTTAGTTAGGATTTTTTTCAAAATTTGTGGTTCTCTTTTCACTTTGTTGACAATTTCTTTTGACATGCAGAAGCTCCTTAAGAAGAGTTGATCTCAGTTGCTGCTTCTTTCAAGTGTTTCCGGTGCAAATATATTTATTCATAAACTCTTTGCCTACCCTTATGTCTTCAAGAGTTCCTCCTGCTTTCTATTTTAGGAGATTGAGTGTTTCTGTTTCAAAATTTGGATCTTTAATCCATTTTGACTTTAGCTTAGTGCACAATGATAGAGCTGGGTAAAATTTAGGTTTTCAGCATGTAGAATGCCAGTTTTTCCAGCACTATTTTTAAAAGATGCTGTCTTTCTTCCAGTAAGCCTGTTTGGCCCCGTTGTCGAATATCAGGTGGCTGAGTGTGTTTGCAGAGGCCTCTGCATCTTCTAATCTATTCCATTAATCCTCAGGTCTACTTCATTGCTAATACCATGTTGATTTTATCACAGTGGTTTTGTAGTATAATTTCAAGTCAGGAATTCTGATGCCTCCTGCCTTATCTTTCTTCATTAGGATTGCCTTTGATATTCTATGTCTTTTCGGTTCCAAATACATTTTAGGAACTATTTTTCTAGGTCTGGGAGGTATGTTGTTGGCAGATTGATAGGGATTGCATTAAATCTTTACAACAATTTTGGGAGTATGGCCACGATGTTGGTTCTTCCTATCGAAGACCATGCAATATATTTCCATTTTCTGAAATCCTTTAAGACCTCCTTTCTTAGCATGTTGTAATTTTTTGGGAAAAGTTCTTTGACTTCCTTGCTTAAGTGAATTCCAAGTTATTTCATTTTCCACTGTGCTATTTCAAAAGGTAGTGCTTTTATAGTTTCCCTCTCAGTTTTCATTTTCTGTGTAAAAGAATGCTATTGATATCTAAGTGTTGACTTTGTATTCTGCTATGCTACTGAAATTCCGTATCAATTCTAGTACCTTCTTGGTGTAATTTTTTGGGACTCCCAAGTCAAGTATCATGTCATCTGCTAATAGTGATAATTTAACCTCTTCACTATACTTATTCTTTTTTATTTCTTCCTGTTTTCTAATGGCTGCTGCTAACGATTCCAAGACTATATTGAATAGGATGGGTGATAGAGGACATCCGTGTCTTGTTCCAAATCTAAGAGTAAAAATTTCCATTTTCTCTGTTTAGAACTATATTTGCTATTGGGTTGTCATGGACGTCAAGTTGAGGTAGAGTCCATCTAATCCAATTTTCTACAGGGTTTTGAACATGAATGAGTGTTTGACTTTGTCAGAAACTTTTTTCTGCATCAATTGAGATAACCATGTGTTTCTCAGATTTCAGTCTATTAATATAGTGTATTACATTCATAGATTTTCGAATATTGAAACACTCTTTCATCCTTGGGATGAATCCTACCTGGCCGAAGTGTTTCATCTACATGATGATTTGCTGTATTCTCTATACTAGGATTTTATTGAGGATTTTTGCATCTATGTCCATGAAGGAGATTGACTTGTAGTTCTCTTTGTTAGTTGTGTCTTTCCCTGGTTTTGGAATCAATATAATACTTGCCTCCAGAAATGATTTTGAGAGGACTGCTTCCTTTTCAGTTTCATTGAAGAATGTGAGGAGTGTAGGGATTATATCTTCTATAAATTTCTTGTCCAATTCAGCTGTGATTCCATCAGGACCTGGACTTTTCTTTGTCAGTAAGCTTTTTATTACATTTTGTATTTCATTGGCTTTTATTGGCTTATTCTTTTTTTTTCTTTTTTTCTTTCTTTTTTTTTTTTTTTTTTTTTTTTTTTTTTTTTTTTTTTTTTTTTTTTTTTTTTTTTTTT
>PVKA01009500.1:0-56114 GCA_004027165.1 Ctenomys sociabilis | reverse complement strand
TTATTTCACTGAGTCATCTCCCCAGCTCGTCTTTATTGGCTTATTGAGAGTTGTTATGCCTTCTTGGGTCAGTTTTGGTTATTTGCACCTTTCGAGGAGTCTGTCCATTTCTTGTGTCTTCTATTCTGTGAGCGTAAAGATACTCGAAGTAACTATTGATAATGTTCTGAATTTCAACTGTGTCTGTGGTGATTTCACTGTTTTCATTCCTTAATGCTTGTATTTGCATTTTTTCTTTCCTCTTTTTGATGAGGTTGGCTAGAGTCTTATCAACTTTATTTATTCTTCCAAAGCAAAATCTTTTTGATTTGTGAATTCATTGAACTGTTTGATTCATCTCAATTGAATTAATTTCTGCTCTAATCTTTATGATTTTTTTCCTGTCTTGTGCTCTGGGTTTGGTTTGCTCTTCCTTTTCTAGATGTCAGAGGTGCAACATTAGGGTGTTTATTTGTTCCCATTCTGTTTTCCTAATGTGTGAGTTCATAACTATGATTTTTCCTCTGCAAACTGCTTTCTTATCATCCCATAAATTGTGGTAATTTGTGGTTGAATTTTCATTGAATTGTAGATAGTGTTGAATTTCTTGTTTAATTTCTTCTGTTAACCATTGATTGCTGAGTAGGGTGTGGTTTACTTTCCATGAATTTAGTGGGCTTTTCTGGTTTCTTTTGTCATTTAGTTCCAGTTTCATTGCACCATGGTCAGATAATTTCTATTATGGGATAATTTCTATTTTCTGCACATACTTATGCATGACCTCTGGACTAGTTTGTGGTTTATTTTGGAAAATGACACATGTGCAGCTGAAAAAAATGTGTATTCAGCTGTGGTTGGGTGGAACACTCTGTATATGTCCACCAGGTCCTTTTGTTCCAGGCTCTGGTTCAGTTCTGCTACTTCCTTGCTAATTTTTTGTCTGGTTAATCTATCTTTTTGAGATCAGGGAGTGTTAAAGTCTCCTATTAATATTGTAGTCCTGGATCTTAGGTTTTTCAAGTCTATTAAGATTTGTCTTACATAGTTGGGTGCTCCTGTGTTTGGTCCATAGATATTTATGAGTGTTACCTCTTGCTCTTGAATTTTTCCCCCAATATATAGTGGCCTTCTTTATGTCATTTGATCATTCTTGGTTTGAATTTGAAAGTCTTTCTTTGCTGTATTATCTCCTTCCTTTTAACACACATTTCATAGAAAAGTGAAATGGTAACTTATCTGACTTGAAACTCCACTTTCTTTCCCAAATTCAGTTCTATAGATTCTTTTGCAGAACCGGTAATAAAACTTCGGAGCTTTTGCTTGCTAGGAAGGTACTTAAGCCACTGAATTATCTATTCTAGCCCCCTAATTTCTTATTTATTTATTTTTTGCAATACTGCAGACATAGATTTTTATTAAATATCACTGTACTGCTCCTAACATGAAGATACCTAAAATAGATAATTACCATGTGCCATGTGGCAGAATGGATGCTTGCTTCTAAAACAACACATTAGTTTTTCTTCAATTAGTAGTTAAAGTAGGTCTTAATGAACTCTAGGAGGACACATGGTTTATGCACTTGTGTTTTCCCTCATGTTTTGTCTTTCTAGTACAGGGAAGTAAAGTTCCTGACCTGACCTGGATGACTTCGTGTTCTCTAGAACTGAAAAACTAATTTTGGGAACAAACAGCCATTGAGGGTAAAACTTTGTTGAAAAGAAAAGCTCCTGTCAGAGAGGGACAGAATAGGGACCCGAGCGGGTTGCCCAGGGACTTTCATAGTGTAAAGCCATGTGGGGCTGTTGTAGGCAGCAGAGTTAGATACAAATAATTTTTAGGCAGCCAGGCAGGGTCAGGTCCTTGAAAGAGATAATACAGGAGACAAAATATCTTGCAACTCTGGGAGGGACAGATGGTCCCGCTGTGGGCCAGATCTAAAGACCTCAGATCAAACAAATGCCAACTACACTAAAGATTAGCATCTGACATTGACCGTCACCCTGAGGGAAATGAAGAATCATTAATCCGACTACTACTGGATCTCTACCCCATAAAATCCTATTCTATATTCATGCCCGCTTGCTATGTGACTCACTTCCCTATTTGTTCCTGAACTTAAACAATTTTACTTGAGCAATGATGCTTGTAATCCCATTGGTTGACCATTGTTTTTTCCCACCTCTTGTCCACCTAAGTGAGTTCACATGTCTTCACCACCTTAGACCTGCCTCACCACATTGTTTTGCTCTATAAAAGTCCCTGGAAAAGACAATTTCCTGGGGAACTACCTGCTCCACTCCCCTTCCTGTCCCTCTCTCAGACAGGAGCCTTGTTTCCTTCAATAAATCTATTCTGCTCATAACCTCCGTTTGTTCCTGAAATTCATTCTTCAGTTTTAGAGAACATGAAATCATGCAAGTCAGGTCCAGAGATCATTTTTCCCTATGTCATTTGGAGATTCCTTATATCGTTTGGAGGTCACCCACCAAATTTTCTCCCTGTGTCCTCCTGTTGGGAGTTGGATTATACGAAAGGGTCTCTTCCCGTTGGGGTTGGGCTAGTGACTCACTTGGGTCTTTCTAGGTGATGGATACCTATTTAGACTATCAATTCCTGATGCTACTCTTTTTAGCAACTGTTTGACCTTGAAGTCTTTAGGTCTGGTACACAGGAGGAGCATCCGTCCCTCCAATAGTTGTCTTTGTCTCTGTGTTACCTCCTTCCAGAGTCTGGCCCTGTCTGACTGTCTATAATATTTTTAGAAAACTCAGCTGCCTACAACATTTCTACTACCATTTTCCAGAATGAGCAAGCAGGCAGCTGGGACATAAAACTTTAAGTGAAACCAGGAGAAAATTGACATCATCCTCATGGAGCATAACATTAGGCAGCTTATGTTGATTTCACCAAGTCACATTCTTGTTTCTGTCTCTACAAGCACAATTACAAACTGTTTAAATACATTTCAAAGTCTATGAGATGATGGGACACTATAAGACATAGGTCACACTCACTTTTTAAACTTGGTAACATATGATATTCCAAACATTTTATTTTTCTCCTCATGGAAAGGATAAAACAAGTTATTAAAATTGTATGAAGAATTATGTTTGCATAGAGCTCTTTAATTTTTTATTTTTAATTAATTTTATTGAGAAAAATGTAGCAATGAGACAGTTTCAAAACAGGTTAGTAAGACAGTTACAATAATTAATATATTGAATATTGTTGTCTTTGTAATAGTTTTTCATAGTATACGATGCAGACATATTATCTTGTCTAAACACTACTAGTATAAATCTTTCTTCTCACTGAATTAAGAGAAAGTACCTGTATATCTATCCTAATATATATATATATATATATATATATATATATATATATATTCACTACAAAATGGTCCTTCATTTTTATCCTGTTTTTGTTTAGTTTTGTCAGAGATGGATGTTCCATTGTCAGTCAAATGTCATAGGTATGTGAATGCAGCAAGATAATCCAATATGGTCCAGTAGTTCATAATAGTAGTGGGTTACCCACAGAACTGGCAATGTCAGAAGTTGTTGATTTGAGCGGTTTATAGCTCAGCATTTTAATATGGATTTACATTTTATATCTCATTTTTATATTTTTCTGCTGTTAAGACCAAGATAAAGCAAGACCTATGTAATAAAAAATGTAACTTTCACATCTGACAAGGTCAGTCAAATCCTCTCAGGATTTATCCTGTAACTCTGTACCACACTTTGTAGATCCTTTTCAGTGTCAGTCATGAGGATGAGTCACAGCCACTGCTTGACCACTTTGCTCTCTGTGAAAGCCTGAGAGAGTTTTCTCTCCATGAGACTGTCCTTATGCATACTCTACAACATTGATCACTTTCCTCATAAATCTTTTGTCTTTTCTAAAGTTCTTTGATATAAAGTTGTGACTAAATGTTAAGGAACACATTAAAACTTATTGCTCAGTCATGTGATAATCATGACCCACAGAATAACAGTGGTTTATGAGAGAAGTCAATTAGAACTTCCAATTACAAAATTGAGACAATGATGTTAAATAAGTTTGATATTCAGTGAATGACCAAATGAGATTTTTGTTCTAATTATAAAATGATGTATAATGAAAAATATCTAACCATGTGTTCTACTTCTCATAAATAGCTTTCTATCCTGAATCTTCATCTTACTTCTATGAGCTATTTTAGAGTTATCAAAATACTGACCTAAGAATTTCTACTAAAGTTCTGATCAAGGAAAAGATAAGCAGTTGGAATAGAAAGGCATCACTCAGAACTCTTTCAGATATATTTTTTCAAAAGCCTAAAAATTTCTCCCACATTTGATATCCGATGCCCAGTGGATTTTTTAAAGAGATCAGCAGCTACACTGTGCTGCAAGGTTAGTCAACACCACCACAAATTCCACTAAGCAGTACTAAGTTGTTGGTGTAGATGAAGTTCGCTCTAACAATTCTTTGTAGAGGTACTAGTGAAAAGGAGATCTTTCTCTCCACTTCAGTGACTATTTTAACCTGTTGTTCCAATGACCACACATAAACTTTTCATAAGCCACTGATTTTTGGCTGTGGACTGATTCCAAGAAGGCTTAGAGCTTTGCACAGATATCCCATATGGGCCCACCTAAGTAACCCATGTAGGCCCACCAAAAGTCAAGTTCAATCATTTTTGTCCCCAGAAAAATAGTCATCAGTTAAAGCAACAATACTTTCCTTACAATGCAGACATATAGAGATAATCACCTAATTAAATGATGAGAGAATCTGTTTACCTAAGTACATGGCTCAGAGACTCAGGTCTAGGTCCATGTAGGAGGAGCCTGTGTGCTATGTGTGGCCAGGGACTGAGAGACCAACATCCTCTTTACTGTAGATCTTTGCATCAAAGATACATATATGACCTATACTGTGGCTGGTATTTCCACTTAGAAGGTGTCCCTGAAGTCTTTTAAAATCACCATCAATCCAACACCTAATGCAATCCAACTATTCAAGGTCAATCCAAATATAGTTGTATCCACAATTTCCTGAGAAAGCACCCTTGGGTTGACATCCCTCTGACCAAATTCTAAAGAACAAGAGAAGGCAGAGAGAAAGGAGAAGAAAACAAGAATTAAAATGTTTCATGTTCACCAACTGAAAAGAAAATGGTCCTGCCCAGCCAGAATACTTCAGTTTCTTACTTACCCAGCTAATAATTTCTATTATAGTTTAGGTTGCTTTTGTCTTCTATAAATGGCTGGTCTCTGTGATTCAATTATAAGAACCAGTCAAAGACAGCCACATTCTCTATGTACTTCCCTTTTCAAATCCCTTAAAAATTTATTTTCCTGAGTCTTTAGGACCTGTTCAACTTGGGAATAATCCAAATCAGTACACATTAATGTAAAATGAATCTATCTCCAAATCTTGGATATTGTCTTGGTGTTTCTGCTTACTGTTGCATCTGGCATAGGAAGCAGGAAGACTGACCATGCTGACCTCTTTGGTCACTGGTTGCCTCCCTTATGGATGAAGCAAAGATCTCTCCAATTCGTGATGAGAAAGCATACTGTCAAGATAATTTGAATACCCTTAGAGGTCAGAAGGAGGATTTCTGGCATTCCATCTAATAAGCTCACACCAGACCACAAAGGAAGGAGCATGCATTCTGTCTGTCTGTCTCACTTCCTAACTGATTCTGGTAATACCTTCTGGGCACCCCATTAATCTGTCCATCAGTGTTGCTCAACTCAAGAAGAAGGAGAGATTGATCACCTCTCATTGGTCAGGAACACCTTCAGGGGAAAGAGATTGGAATGTTTAACCTCTGAGTGCCTGAGTGCCTGCTGAATGAGTGAGTGAGTGAAATGGACAACGTAAGCCATAAGATGCTGTGTCTGTGCATGCAGAATGGGAGGCACTAGTTGCAGTGGAAGATTTTGCCCTTGCAATCAGGGAGTTGGTGGCTCTGTGATGATTGACATATGGCATAACAGAGACCTCAAACACCCTTAGTTGAATCAGGCCTAAGTCTCTTCAAGGGGTTCAGCTAGGCAGGCATCTGAATGGTCTCTGTCTGAGGGTCACCCACCCTTTGACTAAACAATGCACAAATAGGAAGTCAGAGATGGAAATGTGTTAGTCAAAAACTATAGCATGAAACAGCAGGAAGAAGGGAATTGCCAGAGTTAAAAATGAAGCCAAACCACTCCCGATAGTTCAAAGAAATAAAAGGAAAACCATGGCCTATTCTTCCTGAGAATTCTAACTTGGCACCTTTGTCAGTTGTGCAGTTGCTGCCAGAGCCTCTAGCTCCACTCTCCATTTTCCACTTGTCTTTGGCCAGCCAATTGAATGGGTTCCAGCTAAACATTGCCTGCAGAGACTCACCATCTATAGGTATACACATAGACTCTGTGCTCATTTACACCTGCTCAGGCTGGCTGATGCATTATCTGAACTGAGAGGGTAAAAAACGTTTGTGGGCTCTTGCTGTGAAGTCACCCTAGGTACAGCCTACCCTTAATCATAGGCAGCAGCAGCAGGACTATATTTGCCACAGCGAGAACTAAATAGGAACAACAGACAGCATAGAAGCCATATGCTCTGAAAAGTTGAGGAAATAAAATATAGCCCTATAAGAAAAGCTTATAAGTAGGTCCACAGAAGTTAAACCCAAAGATCAGGTATGACTGCAGGCTCTCCTGCACAGACATGCAACTCACGTGCATATTAACTACCTCCACACATTTCAGAAATCCATCATTAGATCCACTGTCCCAAACGTAGAGAAGCCCATCTAGACCATTGCTGAAAGATTTATCTGGACAGCTCCTCCAGGGCTCACTCAAAAGACACAGCATGTTCAAAGCTCTGCTGTGGTGACTCCGGACATTGACCAGTGCACACATAGCTGAAGCCTGAGGATACTGTTCATGGGATCACCCCACGCCAACTCCCCATCAGATTTGTGCCTTTGTAGGCTGTTTAGCCCAGTTCTTGCTTCCCTTCCTCTCTTTGCTATCTGTGATTCATGCCTCAAACTCTGTAGATGTTTGTCCCCAGGAGAAAAGAAAGTCAATCAAACATTTGAACAAGGTTTGGTGAGTGTCCAAAGCATACCAGAAATTCTCCTAGATCAGAGTAATTCTCTCAACCATTATACCAGAGTACTACTGAAAAATAAATAGGCCTAAATTATATCTGTTCCTAAAAGCAACTTAGGGGCCTTAGAAGATAGCTCAGCAGCCAAAGTGCCTGCCTGGCAAGTACAAAGACCTAAGTACCATCCCTGATACCACATGTATGGTGCCCCAGAACCTCAGGTGCACCATGGCAGCCCCCAAGCTGGGTATAGTGGTACATACCTGTAATCTCATGGCTGAGGATACAGAAACAAGAGGATTATTCAAGTCTGAACTGTGTAGTAAGAGAATGTCTAATAAATAAACCTTTAAAAAAAAACAAGTAGCCACTGTGATTTATAGCTGGTCACTATGATGCATGTTCTATGAACCAATTAAAACATCTAAGTAAGCTGCTGGGGAGATAGCTCAGTAGAATACATGCTTCCCTGGCAAGTACAAGGGCCTGAGTTCAATCCTCAGTTCAGCCAAAAAATAAAATACAATAAAATGAATAATAAAATAAAATAAAACAGCTAACTACTCTGCCTGTGTATTTCCACTTTGCAATCCCTTAAAAAATTCAACCTTGAGCCTTTGGGGCCTGATGTATTCTCAAATAGTACCCATCAATGTAAAACAAATCTACCTCCAAATTTTGGGTTCTGTTTTATTTTTCTCTACTACCCTACAAGGACTGTAATCATTAATATGTTCCAATAAAAACAAAAATTAAAAAATATACATCTGAGTAATGGGGCCTTGGAAGTAGCTCAGTGACATAGCACCTGCCTAACAAGCATGAGGTTAGGAGTATGATCCCCATACCAAAAAAGCAAATCAAAATCTGAGCAAAGCACCCAGCAATCTATTTACATATTCCCACTAGGTGATTCTAATGAATCACAATTTTGACAACCACTGCAAAATTCCTTTGTTTTTCTGTATTTAGGACAAAGTCTACAGGGTCTATAGGGTCTCATTACATAGATCAGACTCATAGTGATTCTTGTTTTCAGCCTCCCAAACTCTTGGATTACAGGCCTGTACCACCACGCTCAGTCTCAATTGCTGTCTCTGCACTCACCAGAAATGGGCTGGCACAAGCTGGGGATCTAATCCCAGCTGCTGTGCTCTGACTAAGCAGGTGCTTTCGTCTGCTGAGCTGTCAGGCTGGGCTGCAAAATTCCTTCCAGTACCTTACTCAGTTAAAATCAAAGGTCTTGAACAGCCTAGGATCTTTAACTTTTTCTTTTTATGACTTTTTTTTTGTTTCTTTTTTAACTTATAAAGAGACACTCTATCTTAGTTATTTCTTGAATAAACCATATTTTACATCTTTCCTTTGCATTGCATTTTTTTTGGCTTTATTTAGTATCTTCCCCCTGCGATCCATACAGCCCTGTTGTAAACTTGACAGTCAAACTCCCAAAGATTTTGTCTAAATATTCCGAGAAATTGTATCCTCTTTTCTGGTCAAATAAAAGCTCACTGTACCTTTCTTGACATCCCATTAAATTTTCACATGTTTTTCTTGCTAACCATCATCTCACTGTATTAAATCTTGGTACTCCAGATATTTGAGAACAGATTTGGTTATTGCTATTTTTCTTCTCTAGATCTCTTCAGAGATCCATAAATATCCCCCTTCTGAGTGATTAAAACAATGTAGTGCATAAACATTGGAAAAGGCTCTCACATTTAACATCAAGTACTATTAAAACTACTATGGTGGACCTTTATTTTATAGCACAGTTGGATACCCTGTCATTCAAAATACATGAATTAAATCTATGCTTCTGTGGGGTTTAAAGAATACATTCTTAATCTCAAGTATTTATGTATTTATGTATATATGCATGTATTTATTTATTTATTTATTTATTTATTTATTTATTTATTTATTTATTTATTTATTTGCAGAGCTAGAGATTAAGCTCAGGCCCTTGTGCTTACCAAACAAGCACTTATTCAACTGAGCTATCTCCTCAGCCCCTTATTTTCTATTAAGGACTTCAATTATTGAATCTAGTGTTTTATATACCATTGAACTATTATACGTGAAACTCCATAACTCATGTTTATATTATACGTTTCATTATATAACCTTGTTTCCATGTTTTCATCCTGTGATGGTGCAAAACTCAGTGAAATTTTTCTCACCTGTTCACTTTTATAATTTCTTTTTAAATCATAGTGGCTTTCTCATTTTTTCATTTTAAATAAATACAGGACATTTCTCATATTGGAAAAATGCATTATTCTATTTAATAGTTAAGTTTTTAAATTCTCTAAAATGCTATTCAGTGTAAAAGTAAATAACATTTAATTATTTGTAGAAGTTATTCTTTTCATATCTATCTAGTCAGAAATACTATAGCATTATGTTTAATTCTAAATCATAATACTGGTTATCTTCTAAAGCAAAATATCCATCTAATATATTAACCCTGCAATTGAGAAACTCTCTTAACAAAAAGCAAAGACACGGAGTGGGGAGCTTCAGCTATAGATTTTGCTGGATAGACCTCCATGCCTTAGACTAAGCCCTTTGATTTCACTGTCAAGTTTCCTCATCCATACAATGAATTCTTTATTTTCTGGATTTCACAAGATTGAATTACAATGAGTTCTTTATTTTCTTGATTTCTTAAGATTGAATTCTCTTTAAAAAATGAATCTCATTGGTCAGAATTGAAGGGGCATCCTGACTTCCTATGGAGACCACATATCCATGGTGCAATCCTAGGTCCATTGTACCACACGTTTAAGACTTGCCTCACTTTATCTGCTCTTCTAGCAGCATGCAATCAACTACAACCCAAGGACTTTACATATTAAACTGTGTTAGTTTCATAGCCATAATTAATACGGAACATTCTTCTAAGTGTATAGAAATTGAAACACCCTCATGAGGAAAGTATTGTTCTTTTTGCCGGGGTTGTCATACCATAGGGCTTCATTCTGTGAGGCTTAAACAAAAGAAATTTATTTCCTTACAATTCTGAAGCTACACATCTATGATCAAGATTTGAGATGATTTAAATTTACTTTGGCTCCTGTCTCCTCAATATTTGATGGTTATTTTTTTCTTTCTGTCTTTACACTGTGTTTCTTTCTGTGTATACATGTATGTCTTAGCATCTACTTTGTTAAAGGAACACTGGTTATATCAAAATAGAGACCACATTTGTAGCATTGTTTTAACTCAATTTCTTCTTTAAAACTGCTGTCAGCAAATGCAGTCACATTCTAAGGTATTATTGCAGGACTAAGATTTAGCATGCAGATTTTACAGACACATTCAACCTGTAACAATTATAAATATTTTTATATCTTAAAAATTAGAAATTAATCAAGGTTTCTTGTTATGCTTTGACACTTATCAGAAACAACCAAAAGAGATTTAGAAGCTGAGAGAGAACTCAAAACAAGCTTCAAAATATATAAAGAATGTAGGGACAAGAGATAGCTCAGTAGAACAAAACACTTGCTTGGCAAGCTTGACAAGGGCCTGAGTTCAATCCCCGGTTCAGCAAAAGCCAAACAAACAAAACTTCTTTTTTGTATCTGTATATACAAAACAGTTATGATAGATATACAGATACTTTCTCTTAATTCAATGAGAAGAAAGGGTTGTACTAATAGTTTTTGGACGGGATACCATGTCGGTGAATAAGCACTGTGAAAACCATAGTATACAATCTATTAATTATTGAAACTGTCCTACTAATTGGTTTTTGAAACTGTCTCATTGCTATTGTTTCTCAATAAAATTAATAAAAAAATTGACAAGGCTGGCCAAATAGCTCAGTGGATTAAAGTGCCTCCAGGCATCATAGGGGCGGAGGGTTTGATCCCGGGCCTGCCATGCCAGTCCTCCCTCCAGGGCACACTGAGAAGGCAATTGAGACTGGACATGGTGCCCTGCGTGCTCCTGTGGTCCCAGCTATTGGGAGGCTATAAACGGAGAGTCACTACAAATCTGATCTAGTAGTGAGACCCAAACAGTGGTAGACCCTTTCCTAATATGCAAAAATAAATACATATTGACATGTTTGAGACTTCTATTTGGCTTGTTGCTCAATCAGTTTTACTAATAATGCACAGATATTCTTCATTACACTATGGCATCTGAGATTATCTGTATCTATCTATTATGTATCTATCATCTATCTATCTATCTATCTATCTATCTATCTATCTATCTATCTATCTATCTTTTTGAGATAATGCAGTTCAGCTCACTTTGGACCTCAGCCACAAACCCACAGTAATTTCCCAGACTTAGCCTCTCAGCTGCTGAGATTGCAGGCTCCCGTTGTCTGAGATATTTAATAACAGGAGTTGGGAGAAAAGTCTCCTGAAAGCTATTGTTACCTTTTTCTGTGCCAAACTCTATACTAAATGAATATTCCTCATACCTAGTTTATGATTTTTTTCAAAATTCTCACTATTTACACCCTTTCGCAAAATTAATTTTGGTAAGAATAATGATAGGTTAATTTATTTCCTTTTCATTGAAATAAATTCAAATTATTTTCTCACTCTTACTTTGCAGATCAATGTGAGATTTCTATGAGTTTCTGTAATGATAATGTACTTCATTCTTATTTTGCTTTTTTTTTTTAAATTCTTTTATTTATTACAGTGTCTCGCTACACATCACCGATTCTTTTTTTGCGGGGGTGGGGGTGAGCTCAGCCCGCCCTGGGGGGAGGGGCTGGCACGGCATGTGGTGCTGGGGCTCGAACCGCAGTCCCTGAGAGGCGCTCTAGACCGCTGAGCTATCTTGCCAGCCCATTATTTTGCTTTTTTTAATTTTTATTTTTAATTAAAAAAATTATAGGTGGAGGGGCTGGGGATATATCTCATTAGAATAAGTGCTTGCCTGGCAAGAGCAGGGGTCTAAATTCAATCCCTGGTTTTGCCAAAAAAAAAAAAAAAAAAAAAAAAAAAAAAAAAAAAAAAAAAAAAAAAAAAAAAAAAAAAAAAAAAAATTAAAGGTAAAAACTTCTCTTTTATAATTATCCTGAAAAGTTATTCTCAATTTTATTATTGAATTAAATAAAAAGTATTTACGAAAAGATAATCAAATTCCTTGCAGAAAATAAAATTATGTGCCTAAAAAGATAAAATCAACTAGAAATATGAGCGATATCAGTGGCACAAAGACAGCTAGGCCTATGGCATTTTATTGCTTCATTTTTAAAGGTGGCTAGATGTTTCCATATTAAATCTAAACAATGAGAATGATACAGGATTTTCTTTGATTTTTCCTGAGAAAATTCTTTGGTTTACAAACCTTTACCATAAAAATTATCTTCTTGAATAGATGCATTAACTAGAAAAAATAATAAGATTCAGTTTTATGAACGTGGATTGAGAAAGAATAAAGTATTAGAAAGATAAGACATACATAAAATATAAGATTACATAAATTATGTATTGTATTATTTTCCTTTGTAACTTCAACATGTATGTTGCTGGTTTGCAGAGTATCATCAATTTTCCTGCATTGGGACTATAGCATTTCCTGTGATTGTGATTCTTTTCTATAACCTGTTCTTAAAAATCATCTCTAATTTTCATCTGTCTTCAGTTCTCTACTTTTGAAACTGACCCTTGTCATTTATTCAACATTAAGTCTCTCTGAGAGATGAAAGGAAGGGAAATTGAAAGCACATTTCCCAAAGTTAGTGATTTTCTTACTACTAAAAAAAATAAATAAGGTGCCAGGGAGATGGTTCAGTGGAATAAGTGCTTCCCTGGCAAGCACATGTGCCTGAATTCAATTTTCAGTTCTGCAAAAAAGGTAAATAAAAAAATTATATATAGTGATCCTCCTATTTTCAGCCTTCCCAGCACTGGGATTACGGGCATCCACCATGGCCACCAGTGGGCACCTCAGTGCACCCAGCATCATGGACCTGACACAGTGTGTGGTAGTAGGGATTGATCCCTGATTTGTGTACCTGCCTAAGCACTTAGTCTGCTGAACTATGTTGTCAACACTGCAAAAAATATTTTTTGTTTAAAATTTCATCCAACAGACAATATTTCATACTGAAAGCATCTCATTTGGATCTAAATCATCATATTTTGGATCATATTTTTATGAGCTCTTGTGAACGACATGTTCTACTACTTAATTGTCTGTGGAAAATTTCCATAAATAATTATATATTATATTTATGACTCAGACATTTTGATGACATAGTTATCAATAGAAAAATAAAGATGAACAATATTTACACTAATGCACTAGTTCTAACTACTAACAATGAAGAAACTGATTCACTTACTATGTACAAATACAGAGTTATCCTTACTCTGTATTTGTATTGTATGCCTTTGTAGAATTAAAATTTTAAATGTAATCAATTTTTGATAGTAAGACTCATTATCCTATAAGGAGTCATAATTTCCTGACCAAAATTAGCTCATTAAGATTTTTTTCAAAGTTATTGAAGGTAGAGAATTCTGAAAGGTAGATGAAAATCAAGAACTCCTATGAAAGATAAAAGCAAAGCAGGAAATTTAACACAACTTGTAGAAGGCTCACATAGACTGCTAACTGAAGATAATTATGAACTATTAAGAGATAATGACGAATAAATTAAAGACATGTTTGAAATAATTTAATGTACCTGAGCTGACAAAACTTAAAGAAAGAAAAAGAGACTGTAAAAAGACTCAGTGTTTGAAAAGATTCTCTGCATGTCATACAGGTCACTAAAGGAATGCAGTTGTGTGTGATTAAAAATTACGCATAATTTTAGGCAGAGAAACCATAAGCCTCAAGTTTCCAAATTAATCCAGTATGTTATTTATTTTTCTAGCCTGAACGAGTCCTTAAATTTTTATAATCCCATTTTTCCTTTTAATTTTTTTCTTTTTGTGTTGATTTGATAATTTAGAATATTTTATCTTTGTCTAATAATAAACTTTAGAACATTTATTTCTAGTATTTTCTTATTAAGAAAATGGAGATAATGACATCAGATGTCTGTTATCGATGTGTGTATTAAATGGAATGAAATATATAGAAGATCAAAAACTATAGTGCAATGGGAGAAATGCTCACTAGGTTAACTGCCTCAAGTTCTTCTTCCTTATGATTATATAATATTCAAATATATGAAATACTCAGTATTTTTTTTTTTTTTGGTGGAACCAGGGATTGAACTCAGGCCTTTTTGCTTGCCAGGGAAGCACTTATTCCACGGAGCCATCTCCCTGGCCATGAAATACTCAGTATTGACTTTATTTTACTGTTCATAAAGTGCAGACAGCATTTTACTCCACTACAACATACCTAAAAAAGATTATAAAGCTTACATTTTCTATTGTCTGTACTTCACACTTTCTACACCATTTTGTATTAGCAGCCCAACAACACTGTTAGTTGTATTTTTCCATCTTTTACAAATTATGTTAGAGTTACAAAAGAACTTATGTAATGCTATATCTATATTAAAATGATAAATTTGTATGTGGTAGACAATTATTCCAAATCTTAATGGCTCAAAAAAAAAAAAAAAAAAAAAGAAGGCATTTACTGCCATTTTTTGTAGGTCAGGATTTTGGCTTTGCTTTCTGAGTTCATTAGGTTCATATCTCATTAGCAGGTTGTCAAGCTTTTGACCAGAATGCAGTCTCTTGTTAAAGCTTGAAGAAACCTGGCAGAATTTCATTCCACATGTGTTGGTGGATCGAGACCTTGAGGTTCTCATAGGTTTGGTTATTTTCCACGTAAGTGTCGCCTTAGCACAGCTCACAGTGAGGCAACTCAAGTTTAAACACACCATTTATAATCAACTTATGGATCTGACTTCTGCCAAAATGCACTAATGAAATTAATTTACATGGAGTCCACATTCAAGGAAAAGGAATTACCCAAACTCCTGAAACCAAGAATAATTAGTAAAAAAAAAAAAAAAAAAAAGAATCATTAGCAACCTTTTTAATTGGTTGTCTATCACAAAAGGACTCAAGTCTTAGCACATGTTTATTTTTCCTTCACACAGCCAATCTGTTGGCATGATTTATTTTAACTTTTTACATTTTCCAAATGCCTATCATGGATTTTTTTTGTATTTGAATTTTATATTTTAAGATTTATGCTTAATGATTTATTTCTCCTGTCATCTGCCCACAAGTCATACAACATTCGTAGCCCTAGAACATCCATACCATGAAGTCATTATTCCATTCCTTGCTTAACTGGCTTGCAAAGAAAAAAAAAATCTATCCCTAGAAATCATCATTTTCCATCTTATATTATTTTTTATGGACATAGCTCAGCTATATGCTAGAAAAGTAGAAGTAGGGCAAGGATATGGGTCAGCTAAGAATTTCAAGTTATTTAGCACAGCATAATATTCTGCCCAACTCATTTGTGACTTTAACCAAGGGGAATATAAATGATAGCTAGTATGGACTGCGTGATTATCAGGAGCAGATTTTGAACTCAGTAATTAACCTACATCATTTTAATTCTCTTGAAAATTCTGTATGATAGATACTACTTTCTTCTAATTTTACACATGATAAAGGTGTCTAAAATCTTTTAGAAAAAATATTTGAGTAAGATACAATATCCATATGTTTTACAGAAGTGAACATCTACTGTATGTTTAATAACAGATGCAAAAATCTCAGTACCAATTTTTCTATATAAGCATAATCATAATAATATTAAAATGTGAGCCCTGAAAAATTTGGACAGGCATAATAAGTACAATTAATAGATATTTTAAATGCCTTCATTATATTTGTACTAAACTTTTACCAGAAAAAGTTTTGCATCATCCTACAAAATCTCTTACTTTTTACAGTGCTTGAATTTGCATTTAGAGTTAAGGGAATGTTAATACATGAATTTGCTGAGATCTATAACCAAATCACCACTTGACTAGAGATTTCTATAGGATTTCAGATGTTTGCTCTATGTTCAAAGTACCTTAAGTTCTATACCATTTTCTTGGGAAGTGTGTGATCTATATACTTGGGGCACTTTACTTCCATTTAATGTTCTTTATACCTGAAGTCAAATGTTGATTTACATCCTTTAAAATATTTAAATTTTAGTGATGTGTTTACTCTATGAAGTTTGTTTTGTTATTTGTTAAGTATGAATAAGACTCTCCATGCATGTTATCTCCACACCATTAAATAAGATAATCCTTAAAATGACTTACTCACATTTAAATTGTATACTTTCCTAATAGAAACTGTTGATATGATAAGGAGAAATTCTTCCCTTTGAACATATTTATACTTAAAAGAAAAATGAGAGGCACTTGATGGCCACACCTGTGATCCCAGCATTCAGAGAGACTGAGGTTGGAGGATCAAAAATGGAGCCTAGGATAGAAGATTTAGCACCATGGTGAGACCCTGACAACAAATAAAGTCAGATGAAAGTGAGAGAGAGAGAGAGAGAGAGAGAGAGAGAGAGATGGACACAGAGTAAAGAAAGGGAAGAAAAGAAAGGCTGAGATGAATCTCAGTCTGCACTAATATGTAATATAAACAAGTGTCAGTGCTTCACAGCAACAGTGTAAAATGTAGCCAAGTAATTTTGTAGATCTATCTATCATCCATCTACCTGTAATGGTTCATTGATAGTGTCAATATGAGAAACTTAGAAACTTATCTACACCAGTGCAGCAGTTCTGGAGAAAGGATGCAGAAGACACGCTCTAGGGCAGTTTGTTGCCTGGATGGCATAAAGGGGAGATGAAGAGCGATGTATTTGCTTCTGTGCAGAGGAGCTCCAGTCTGTGTGTTCAGCTTAGGCATCACCTGGCTTCCAGAGCAGACCGATCAGCCTCCTGATATGGACTTGAGACCCTGCGAGAACACAAGACCTCGTACTCAATCCTTGAGTCTCCAGGGTTTAGACAACATCTGGACCTTCCTCATTTAACTCTGTGACTGACCACTGTAAGCCAACTTTATATTTCTTATGTGCCTGCATATTTTGTGTTATATCTTTTTCTCCAGTAAAACACTAACTGATACACTATGTATGAATATTTCCTGTGTGTGTATGCTGTGATGTTCAAATGTAAAACAAAGGAGACTGCTGTTATTTCCAACTGCTCTCCCTTGATCTGCCAGGCTTACCAACACTGTCGTTACTAACTTTACCTTAGAGAAAAATAATCAGTTTTTCTAATAAAAAACTAATAATTAGTTTTGCTAATAAAGTATAGTCATTTTCTTTTGGGTAATATGGTATTTTTGGTAACACACATGAACAATACATACACAGATTTATGTTTGTATTGATTCTTAGGTTATTTCCTGTTTTGAATTACAGAAAATCATATTGAAAGATACTATATTTATAATCAGCGCGATGGCCTAAAATGCCTTTAATCATTTTACAATTTCTCAATCTCTTATTTCACGCTGTAAATCATCTGAACTCCAAAATGACACCAGATGCTTCCTTAAAGCTGGTTTCATTACGTGCCAGCCTCCTAGCTAAAAGAAAAACATATGTAATAATTTCTGCTACAAATGAATTCAATTAGCTCATTATTTTAAAGACAACCATGTGTTACTCCTAATTTCTTGGAATTGTCTTAATAATAGATATCTTGACTGTAAATTGAAAAATTATAATATACATGTAATTAAAATGTAATTGGAGAAAACAAAATTTATTTTAATCAAATCTTAACTGAAAGCAATAATTCCATGGAACTGTTTTTGTATTCCTCTTCTGTTTTCCTTTTTGACTTTAAAAATAGAGAATTCTGGCCATTCTGGCTAGTTGGATCTGTAGCAGGAGCAGAGAATGCACACCAGGGAGCCCTGAGCAGCCCCACCAACATACAGGCCTTGTCACCATCACATCTGGCAGAAGCTCCAGCTGTCTCAGCGGGCCCCGATCCCCATCCCCATCACCGGAGCCATGAGCGGAGGCTGAAACCCAGCAGCTGCCCGCCACCCCTCCCCCATCCCCACAGCCCCCGCCCTCAGCGTTGCTGACACCAAGCCTGAACCACCCCCAGCAATGCAGGGAGTGGAGGCCTGGATGGCCTCGCATCGCAGGCGCTTGTGAGAGAGACAAGAAGGTAATCTCAAGGAAGGTTTTGGGAACAGTGAAATGGTTCAATGTAAGAAACAGTTATGGTTTCAGCAACAGGAATGACAGACACCAAAGAAGATGTATTTGTACCCCAGACTGCCATAGAGAAGAATAACCCCAGGAAGCTCCTTCGCAGTGTAGGACATTGAGAGACTGTAGATTTTGATGTTGTTGAAGGAGAAAAGGGTATGGAGGCAGCAAATGTTACAGGCCCTGGTGGAGCTCCAGTTCAAGACAGTAAATATGCAGCAGACCGTAACCTCTGCCTACTGCAGGCGAAGGTTCCCATCTTGCTACATGCGGAGACACTAAGAGAGTGGACCGAGTACTTCAGCCCTCTTACGCAAGAAGTGATGGAGGGTGCTGACCGCTGGGTGCAGCAGAACAAGGTAGACAAGTGAGACAGCATACATTTCGAGGTTATAGACCACGTTTCCTCAGGGGCCCTCCTCGCCAAAGACAGCCTAGAGAGGATGATAATGAAGAAAATAAGGGATGTCAAGGAGATGAGACCCAAGGTTAGCAGCTACCTCATACCGGTACCGTCGTAGCTTTAATTACCGACTCAGAGGTCTGGAAATCGCTAACCCACAAGATGGCAAAGAGACAAAAGCAGCTGATCCACCAGCTGAGAATTTGTCTACTCCAGAAGCTGAGCAGAGCGGGGATGAGTAAATGCCAGCTTAACATCTTTAACATCATCTGGTTAGTGAGCCAGCAAGAAAGAAACAAATAGGAAATTCCTGAGCAAAAGATTGGAACTGAAGACCTTAAGTGCTTGCTTTTTGCCCATTAATCAGCGAATGAGAACTATCTGTATTATCTATGAAGCATGGGGTTTTTATTATTTTTACCTAAAGACATCTCCTTTTGGTAATAACAAACGTGTTTTTAAAAACAAAACAAAACAGAAAGCCTGTTTTTTCTCAATACATCTTTGAAGGTTTTAAAGTTGTTTGATATCTGGTCAAGTTGAGATTTTTAAAAACTTCATTTTTTATTTGTAATAAAAGTTTACAACTTGAATTTTTCCAAAAAGTCAACACACTGCAAGAACCTGTTAATAAAAGTCTTAAATAATAAAAATAAAAACAGAGAATTCTCACACAGTATTAACTGAATTCTACCTTAATTAATGGGTATACACACACATACAGTTTTATAATAAAAGATTCTGCTGACTGAGTTCACAAGGCTCTGTGGCTGTGTTCATTCTTTTTCACTTTTGCTGTTTTCCACACCCAGTTGTACACTTTCATATCCATATACACGTGCACAATAGCACAATAGAGCACATAAAACCTAATCAAAGAAACAACTCAAAAAGTTGTGGATGTGGAAATGAATATTTAATTATACATTAATAAATGTCTTCACTTCAATTGTCTATATTTAATGGCAAATGTTTATCTAAATGCCTACAATTACTTTGTTCTCAAATTTCATGAGTACGCCAGACATGGGGTCCCCCTTCAATGCCTGCTCCTCAGGAGGAGGAGGAAGAGGATCACAAGGGGAAATGCTGTCTTCCACTACAAAAGGTATGGGATATAGCTCATCACTTGTGCATAGCACAAAGAATATCGCGTACATACTTATATGTACAATATATTCCTATTTTCAAGTCTCATATTTATTCATGTATTTGATACAACGTTTCACTATGCAGCTCAGACCCAGGGAGATCCTCCTGTCTCAGACTCCCCAGTCCTGGGCTGTGGGTATGTACCACTACTCCCAGTTTCTTTGGCCAGCTCCTTGCAGGGGCCAGCACAGAATGTGCTAGGGAAATTGAACCTGGGCCCTTGTGCTTGCCAGGCAGGCCCTTAGGCTGCTGAGCTATCTCCCTGGCCCTATATATTATATATTTGACAGAGTACAATTACAGGTACAATGCTTCTTGATATTTCTCATTTATGATAATGCTGTTGGCATTGTCAAGTTTTGATTATAAATTATTTAAAAAAAACACTAGATAATTTTTCCAAAATTATTCCCAAGTTAACATTTATATTAAAATGTGATATTATGTTAAGGAAAAGAATGAATAGTGAGTTAGAAAAGCAGAGTAAAATCCATCTATTCCATAGGATTAAAATAATTCATTAGCTTTGGTTTCGCCACTAATATAATTTATGATGACACAAATATGATAGCAATTTTATGAGCTTAGTTGATATTTTTCTTCAACAGCTATATGCCATGCAATCATGTATTGGAGTGACAAGAGGGTTAAATTTTAAGTGTATTTTGCTGACGTAATTCGTTAATGCTACAAACTACCCACAAATTTTATAGTTATCTTCTTGATGGTAAATCTTAGAGAACTGTGTGTGTGAAGTAAACATTAAAGAAAATATTTAAATGGATTTTTCTGTTATTTACTTGTGTACTTTCCAATCAATTGAAGGAGAAAATTTATAAGACTCATGCTATCAAATTTTAATTAAAAAGAAAGGAAACCAATTCATATTCATGAGTCCAGGGAAATCTTTAATATTTGTAATCAATGAATGCTTGCACCACAGAGAAAAATCATGCTGATGGGTGTAGAAAAATACTGATTACTGGTTATAAATGAATGTTGTTCAAATCTTTAAAAATTATAAAAAATGTTTGTTTTGTACTGATAATTGGGTACTATGCTTCACAACATCCAATGACTGGAGAAGTTAGACTACAGAAATACTACACTTTATGTCAGTTTGCTTTCTTGAACTCACAGATTTTGTATGCTCTGCAGATGGAAGGTTTCTGCACAGAATAATTCTCTATTAAGAATTCAATACTAGGAGTATGCGCTGTCACATTTTGATAATTCTCGTGCTACTTAAAAGTTTTTATTTATTTCATTTGATATATTCTGATGATCTAAAATCAGTGATGGTGTTTTCTGCCTCAAATGAACAAATGTGTCTCATACGCAGTGTTGCACTAATACACCTTGTAAAGTTTCTGCTTAATTCACAGCCCACCTCCCTCGTGTAATCAATCCTTCTCACATACTTGGATACAAGAGTGCTGAAACTGTGCCAGTCAGTGATCCCATGACTTCCTCTGAGTTTTCATCTGAAGAGGAGAGTCAAATGTCTCTCACTTTACAAGCTAGAAATGGTGAAGCTTGCTGATAAATACATGTCGAGAAATGAGAAAGGTCAAAATCCACATCAGCTACACCTAACACTTAGCCAAATTGTGAGTACAAAGCACTAGTTATTTCAATGAGCACACAAGTGAATAGAGAGAAAACAGTCTTAAATTCGCATGTCAAACATTTTGGCAATATTAGTAAAAGATCAAACAATTGCCATCACTCACTTAGGACAAAACTTACTTTACAGGAAGGTCCTAGTTTTGTCTACTTTTTCAAAGGCCAGGAGCCATAGGATAGCTATAGAAGACAAGTTTAAACCTGGATGACACTGTTGTGTGGAATTAAAATACAAGATGTCCCCATAGCATAAAAGTACAAGTGTAAGCAGCAGGCACTGATGTAGAGGGCATAACAAGTTAGTGCTATCTCAGGTAGTTGATTCAGGTGGCTTTGCTACACAACAACATAATTACAGTGTAAATGAAAAGCCTTATGTTGGCAAAAAGATCCAACATAATCAACTTCAAAGCTAGAACAAGGAGATCAACAGCTATGTATAAAATCTCAAAGGACAGGTTGTCTCCTGTAAGAGACTAATGCATCCAGTTCTTGACAATTGTGAAAAAGTATTTCAAATTCCCCTTAACTGTACTCTGAATATATTCTGTATAGCAACTACAATCCCTAGATAGAAGCACATGCTTTTATGGTAATCTTTACTGAATATTTAAAACCCAATGTTGAGTCATATTACTCTAAACAAACACACACACAAAAGTGAGACTCTCCTTGTATAATATAAAGCTCTCTAGAGGAACAGAATTGGTAGAAAATTATACAATCAGGTTTATTAGGTAGCTCTCAGGAACAACAGTGCAAGATCTCAGAGTGGCCATCTATGTGCCGGAGACCCAGAGAATACAACAGCTGTTTAGCCCAGAGGATAGAAGCCTCACGGCAATGGGAGCAAGGATACAGCACACATCGGAGGACAAGGGCCTGGAAGCTTACACCAAATGGTGTAAGCATGAGCAGACATTGAAAGAGCAAAGAAATTAGAGACTGAGAGATGGAAGTCCAGTGTAAACAATAGCAAGGGACAGACACAATTAGAAAGACTAGGGATCTTAGAAGAGGAACCTTCCTTTTTCTTTCTCTTTATTCCATCCATGCTATAAGCCTATTTTTGGTGTTGCTACCAAAAACTGCATAGATCCTTCCAGCTTGATGTCTTACATCAATCATAGACAGACACATCCAGACCTATGCTTTTCTATTCTCATACATGTGTCCTATCCATTCAAGCTGGCTGATAATGATTAAAGGTTACAATGTTTATCGCTCAAAGGTAATCTAACTGGTCGTACAAGAACCCTCTGCTGGAGTTTTACAATGATATTGATTTCATCAGGGTTAACAAAATAGGCCTATTTTAGTCCATGCATCAAGCAATAATTTCTACTTTCCAAGTCTTATTATTTAAAGAGCTGTTTTTAACATAACAAGAGACATAAAATGAGATTCTTCTGATGGATCTGGGCAATGTAAGTTGGAAAATTTGGGGATTCAACATTCTGATATCATTAAGAATATATGTGATTCATAGGCAGTGCCAAAAGTATCAACATTAATAGGAATGTTAAAGTGCTTGATTGTGATTCTAATAACTGTCTGAGCAGATTAAGACTTCAGCTGAGGAAACACCTACAGATATGGTACAATTAGGAGGAGATCTAGAAGTAGAAGAGGAACTTGAAGGTAAAACAAAGTTATAACCATGTTAGAGTAATACTTGAAGACTTCTGGAATTTTTCTTGTACAAATTCAAAGAAAATAGCTTCTTTAGATGGAATTTACTCTTGTTAATGGTACACTGACCATCACTGAAATAATAAGCTGTTATACTATTACACAAACTCATGGCAATGGTAAGAATTCAGAGGACACATTTCAAGTTTGAAAGTCTTATGGTGAGTTAAATAGCATCTCCAGCTACAGAGAAATCTTTACTGTAAATAATTCAATAATAGCAAGTGTTTGTTTTATTATTCTTTTGAAAAGAAATCTCCACAGCCTCTCCATTCTTTAGCAATCATCATTAGGCTTAAACAACTTCCATCAAGCCAAAATCCTTCCCCAGTAAAAGATTATCATATATGGAAGGCTTAGAGGACTGTTACAATTTTTAAGCAATAATTATTTAGTAATTATGGTGTGTGCACTTTTTTAGACAATCCTGTTGCATACCTAAAAGACCAATTTTATGCCAACTGAGAAATTAATAATAATTACTTTTGATATGATTCAGTGCATGTTTTTATGCCTTGTTGGGTTTGAATCCAAACCTACATAACCTCCAAGATCTACTTAAATTGTGATTTATCTATTGTCCTAGTGTGGAGGTTTTATGATACGAAGAAGATAATACAGGACACATTTCATAATTCTGGTATATAAGGAATGACCCAAGAATCATATGCGAGTGAAGGAAATCTAGCCACACACTAAATACTAAAGAATCCAGATGAGGGCCTAGATACTACTTCACAGAGCTGTTTTGAAAAGGTGCAAGTGTCAGTGGTGGAAGCTAAAAATTCCAGCTAGAAGGAGGAAAGATCTGTGTTAGCAGGCTAAAGGATCTGAACTGGATCTAGGAAGCAACACTCAATTCGATCACCAAGGCGTTCCCTGAAATTACCACAGCCATTCGCAGTAACAGTGAGTTCCTGAGTTCTTCTGGTGGTGAGGAAAGCTTAGTTTCCATCAGCAAAGCCAATGCAACAAGATTCTCCATGAATATGTGCAGTGTACCATCTTCCCATCCAGACCCATGAAGCAATGCTCAAGATGAGGACCACAGCTCCTCCAAGGTTCATTGGGAAAGCCAGCATGACAAGGTCTCCTTGCAGAGCAGCCCAAGAAAAATAGCAACTTCCAATAGCTCCAACAGCTTCTCTAAACAGCATCGCTAACATCCCTAACAGCTTCTCCTGTTCTGCCTTTATGCTACTGGCAAAACCCCTCAGTTTGGCATCCCACACACAACACCTTACTAGTTTAATTAATCTGAGTGTAATAAATTGACCCAGTTAGAAATCCACTACATCTTTATAAAAATACAGATTTACTTTCAACTCCGGAGCCTACTTCATATTTATTTCTCATTTCCTGTTAAGAAAAGCTTGACTGGCTTGCTAATTGTTCAAGTTGTCTTTACTTTGACTAACATTTGGCATTGAACCAAAGTAGTTAAATTTTGTCTAAGCAACTTCTTATGGAATTCATCTAATTCTTAATTTCTTTTCAATTTCATGAATGTTACCTACAGGTACTGACAAGATTTGCCCACTGAAAGTAAAACAGGGAAATTTATATTTCTGTGTTAAACTCTCAGGCCTAGTGATGATGGGACAGATTTTCTTTTTCCTGACACAGTGATGTATGTATAAAGTGAGCTGTGTGATACTCCATGAATCTCTGCACATACTGCATCCTCTTAGTGGTCTTTTCAACTAGACCATTAGTGGACTTAATCCTTTCTGCAGCCATTCACCAAATAGTTTTCTGTTTTTACTGTAGAGAAAAAATAATTTCATAATACTCTTGCAATGGGGAGACAATTCAGTGCAGGTGAAGGTGTAACCTTAAGGCATAAGAGAACAAGAGACTCAAAATGAAATCGTCTGAGCGTCTCTTCCAGTGGCAGTTTTTATTTTCCCCTGTAACACCCCCTGAATTCTATGCAGATATGTTGATCAAACCAGATTCTCCTTTGAGAATATTTAAGCATCAAATTTTAGGGGTGAAACTTGTTGCTGGAAGGAAATTTTTTGGTCAAACGTCTGTCTTTAAAGTACCTGAGGGAATAAGAACAATATTAGGATGCAATATTTTTCAAGATACACTAGATTATTAACTTGTAATTAATTATCTAATATACTTCCTTTATGGATAATGCCATCTATATAATTATACATTTATATGCAAGTAATTGTATGTGAGAAAATATATTTGACATAAGATTTAAAAAATTAAAATAAATTTTAAAAATTAAGGGAATTGAAAATGAAATTATCCTAGAACATTTTTAGCAACAAATAAAGTGTTATCAAGGGGCTAGGAAGATGGCTCAGTGGAATAATTGCTTTCTGGGCAAGCGAAAGGGCCTGAGTTCAATCCAGGGTTCTGCTGAATGAATGAATGAATGAATGAATGAATGAATGAATGAATGAATGAATGAATGAATGAAATAAAATGAAAAAGAAAGTATTATCACATACATGCCATTACATAGTAAACGTCTGTTTCATTGTGCTCATCAATATTTATTACATATTACTAAGGTGCATATGCATTGCTAGCATATACAATATAGGTAGGAAGAGAGAGAGAGAGAGAGAGAGAGAGAGAGAGAGAGAGAGAGAATATTTTTGTTTTCAGTAAAGAAATACGTATTTTTCTTTGCATAGTTACAGTTTCTGTGTATGGGTGTGCATGTATGCTCTTCATTTTATTGTAGATCTCATGCGTGTACCTTTACCTAGTTTGGATTTATCAGCTGTAGTAAGTCAATTTCTATCTGTTTTGTCAATTATTCTAACTCAGTGTTTCTTCTCCCCTTCTAAACTTGAATATATCTCAACATCATAAAGTATATGTGTCTTACACATTCTTGTGTATTGCAAAACTACTTCAGATGCAGCAATCCATTGTGATATATTTTTAAGTGTACTACTTTTCTTCTGTTGTGTCTAATCTTCTTTTAAATTTTATTTTACTTTTTGATACTGGCGATGTAACTCAGGAGCTTGTGCTTGCCAGGCAGACACTTATGCCAGTGAGTGTCTCAGGTCACTGTTTTGCGTAATCTATTTAAAGTAATCCATTAAATTTATATTTCAGTTTTAAACTGTGCAGTTTTTAATTTCTCACATGCGTTAACTTTCGTTTACTGAGAGTTCTCCATTTGTCAATATTCATAAATATGCAAATCAGTAATTTTAACACAACATGTCTGTTTGTCCTGTGTGTTACTGCCTTATTCATTGTTTGAGATTTTTTTTAAAACTTTATTTGTTTATTTAACATTTATTTATTTATTTATGAATTATTTGGTGCAAGCTCTTGCTACACAGCTCGGGCCGCCGGCGATTCTCTGTTTCAGCTCCCCAGCAATGCGCTTACAGGCGTGTGCCACTATAGCTGGTTTGGTGGTCGACACAGCATACAGTACCGGAAATTGAAAGCAGGTGCTTGTGCTTGCCAGGCTGGTGCTTAGAGAGCTCACCGAGTCCGCGTCATACTTTATTTTTAATGAAAGTTTCTAAACTTCAGATTTAAATATTCTAAAGTGTCTTGCCGATATTATTTTTCTAATATATTAACTTTTTTTTAGCATTTTTTTTTTGTCAAACGCAAAAAGTGCACTTAATCCAGTTAATAATGGAACACATCTGGTTTGTTCTTATACCGGAGTTCATCTATTTCAAGTCCTGGAAAATTTGCAAAGGCTACTTCCCTTGAGAGGCACCAGAACTCATTTGTCTCCCTGACCTGTGAGACCACTGAATGTTCGCTTAGCTCTGGAATTTCTTAGCAGTCGTTCTTATGATTTTTTTACTCGAGTACCTGTGCTTAGATAACATAAACACTGCAAATGCCTTATAGAAAAATGGAACTCAGAAGCGAGGAGTCATTTTCTGTGGTTTTGTGTTCTTCTAGCACATTGCCCTTCATTCTTAATTTTTCAGAAGCATAAACTTGGTCCTTTAGAAGCAGGACATTTTAGTGATTGCTCATTCAAGGTACTGCTGAAACACAGGGCCTGTCATTCTCTTTGACCTGTGCCTGCGCCAGAAACTCAAATAGTTTAAAAGCCAAAGGAGAACATACCAACGAATGGGAGACCCGGCTCATTATAATACTCTGACCTGCTGAATGTCGGCTTCAAGTTCCACCAGTCTCTGTTGATTTATAGATGCTTTCAGTGATGGTTAAATGTTTTATCTATCATTGGTAGTTCTTGTTAGCTGCATGTTAGACTCATCAAGCGATATCTGCTGAAGTAGATTTTCCTGATCAATGTCAGCTTTTGTACTTCGATGTTTATGTACATATTTTGCATATATCATGTATAACTTATACATGATGTTAATGTGCAATGCATAAATTATATACATACTTATACATTAGATCTATAGTTTCTTCTTAAATATGTATAGAAGATAAGTGAGGATTATGGATGGTTAATAATCAGTTCAAATACATTTCTGCTTCTTAAATTTATTAAATGAATAGTAACCTACATTGATGTTATATTTGTTAAACCCACAATACAAGTTTAGATTTATATTCATTCTAGCAAGTAAAACTATCCTCTGTATATAGTATTATATATATATATATATATATATATATATATATATATATATATATATCTGTAGATCATTAACTGCATGTGTCTTCCTAAAAGAGAACATTTTCTACCTTTTTAAAATCATTTTAGGGAAGGGTCTACAGGGTATTCAGGGTTTCACTGATAGATAGAACTCCTAGTGATCTGCCTGTTTACAGCTTTCCAAGTACCAGCATAACAGGTGCGTGCCACCATGCCCAGTCCCAATTGCCATCTCAGTGCACCCCAGGTGGGGGTCCGGCATGGAAGACCTGGGGATCGAACCCCAAGTACCTGCTTGCACACACTTTAATCCACTGAGCTATTTGACTGGCCCACATTTTCTACTTTGACAAAATAAATTTGAAAATTTCGCTTAGTTTTCATAAAACATATGATAATTTCAAAGTATTTATATCGCTATTCTCATTGATATTCTGATAATAAGGAAGAATACTATTATTTTAAAGATGCTTCTAATAATGAAACCAGCACATTCACATCATCACTCCAGTTTACACCCATTTGAAAGAAAAAGCAATGGTAATATAGAAAAATCACAAAATTTATATGAAAAATGTGGTTTACAGAATTAGAAATGCACCTTTTGTGGCTGCACCTGCTTAATCGTCACCTTTGGGTGTATGTTCTTAAAATAAATTTTTGATTTTGAAGTAGATAAGGTTGTTCCTTAGTTCAATATCCCTTGCTTGATGTCATTCCATGACTATGCGTGCAAGCCCCAGAAGTGATAACTTTCTCAAATATTACAATTCTACATACAAATTGTTAAAAAAAAATGTTTGAAGGAAATGTAAACTTACACTGAATTGCTGTATCAATTTCAAAAACTTTGAATTAAAGTTCTTGAGCTTTCTCAAGAAGTTCATAATCAAATATGATTACTGTCAACAAAACCCAAATATACAATGTGCTAAAATATTGTTTAGGACTACATTATCAAATAAAAATTAGTTCTCTAAGCCTTTGTACTATTCTCTGTGTGCTTTATATGATAATGTTCTGTTATCATTTCTTGCATCGATTCATCTTATACCTAGCCTATATTTTTACTGCTTTTCCAATAGTCCCTCTGACTACAAGGAAAGAATTGCCCTACTACGGGTGTAAATGACAACTCCTGGCATTTTGCTTGTTTGACCTCCAGCAATTTCTGGTCAGGCCTTTGCTTTACTGTTCCTTGTTCTGTAGAATGATCTACAATTGGATATTTGAGGGGAGTTTAATGAACTAAGAAGGAATGTGGAAGGAACAGGAAGACCACAAAGAAGAGTGTAATAGCGATAGAATGATGAAAATGTCTGTTGGCACAGTCAACAGTAAGAGGAGACAAGAGTGTGAACAACTACTGGAAACAGCGGGAGTGAGAAGGAAGCCAGCCCAGAGCTATTTCCTCTGGCCCAATGACAATATCGAGGACATGGAAAAGATGGGGGTGAAAAAAACGCACGAGCCTCCATTTGCCTTCGCACTTTTGGGGCATCCCCTTGGCAGTTCACATTTGGAAGACACAGCTTGCCATTCCAACCTGCAGCTTCAGATTGAAAAGCAGCAGCACAAGGACAGTGGATACCTTGGAGAGAACACAAAGGAAAAGCAATAAAATGTCATTTCTTCCTTTCACATAATGAAAATGCATAATAGATTTTGATTTCTGTACTTGCCTCTAGGAAAATTAATTCAAGCCACATTTGTCATGTGTTCATCTTTCACAGGTAAGAGTTTCGAATAACATTTCCAAATAATGTGAAAACTTAGTGATATGTTGCAGACTTTTTAAACAAGCTTAATTAATGTTAGTATTTTAATTTTTAATGTTACCTCCAACCACACTTCTAGATGATTCCCTAATGATCATGCTGGTAAGGTCTAAAATGAAACTTAAAACAAAGAGCCATCATTAAGATTCAGAAAATAACTTATTACAGGGCCAAGGAGATAGCTCAGTAGAATAAGCACTTACCTGGCAAGTATAAGGTCCAGAGTTCAATCCCCGGTACCACAAAAAAGAAGAAAAGAAAGAAAGAGAGAAAGAAAGAGAGAGAAAGAGAGAAAGAGAGAAAAACACTTTTACCTAATATCAACCTCCAAAAAATTCTAAGACCTCAAAAACATGAGAGAAAATAAGTCCACTGTATAAATTAGCCTAATTACAAATAAAAAAATTGTTTCTCTGCAACCCACAAAATAGTAATCTTTCTTTTAACATTCAAAGCCAGTGACAGCTTTTTCTTTTAACCCAGTAATGAAATTGTCCCTGCTGTCTGACATTATCTAATCTAAAGCAAAACTGATTCCCTATGCCTATTTTAAGCCCAAATTCAGTAAGACTTTAATACTATGTATTTCTTATGTATCAGTTCCTTACATTACCCATCACCTTCCCAACAGGAGTAATAAATCTTACTTGTTGAAGTACAGCTATATTGTTGGTAATTTTTTTTTTTTTTGTATTTTAGTAAGGGTCTAGAGGGTCTACAGTATTTCATTACATAGAACAGACCTGAGTAGTCTGCCTGTGTCCTGTCTCCCAAAGAGCTGGGATTGCAGGCACACACCACCACACCCAGTCTCAATGGCTTTCTCACCCCCAGGGACGGGACCGGGATGTCAGGCCAGGGATCAAACCCCAGCCACTGCATCTGCCTAAGCAGATGCTTTAATCCACTGAGCTGTATGACTGGCCCTCATCCTGATGGTAACCTTTAGCTAAAGGATCTTGATAATAACTACAGTGGTGAAGAAATACCTCTGAACCTTAAACACTACCTCATTCCAACAGATCTTTCATAAAATAATACAATAAATATTTTGAAAAAGCAAATTGATACAGTTTTTGTAAGATCATTTCTTTCTTGAATAATAAAATGGGACTTTTTTAAATTTAAGTAAATCAGTAGCAAATCTTTTAAAAGGACAATTGGTGAGACCCTTTTAATAGCTAAAATTGTAGGTTAATTATCCAAATCCCTGGGTAATATTCATTGCTTGCAGGTGTGTTTCAGTTCAGTAGAAAGTGGTTTTAATTGTAGAACAAGGAGACAAGCAATTAGATACTTTCCTTTGGGGATTTTACAACATAAGTTTTATATCAGGTTATATCCAAGAGAAAGAAATAGTGGGATAATGAGAATTATATTTCAAGTGGTTAAGTCAAGCTAATGTAGCTCCAAAAATGGCTTTTAGAGATCATATATATATATACCTTTTGGGGTAAGTTAAAGTGCTTTTCACAATGTAGCAGAGTACAGATAAAACAATATATTCCAAAGCTTAGGCCTGTAGTAATGAGCTATTAATTATTTACTATATCTAAGATTTTTATTTAATTTTTTTAAATGTCAGTTGCCTTCTCAATAATAAAGATTAGATTTGTTAATTGTGGAGATGCTGTTGATATTAGTGTTATCAGAGATAATCCTTCATTTACTCTATGTAGTGGACTATCCCTCTGGATCCACTAAACGTATAAGCAGGTATCCCAAGAGAACTCATGCAAATGTTGTTCTCTTCACTGTGACAGAACAGAAGAGTAAGGTTTGGTTTTCCCCAACATATTATTTTCCTGAAAAAAACAAAGTATAGCAAGGGTAAAAGCAGCAATATAGACTCTATGTATTACATATCACAACTCACACATAATCATTGGGACATAAAAGAATTGAAGAAGTCAGAGAAGTTCAGGTTAAATATTTTATTGTTGACTTAACCTTTGTCTTTAAGTAACTGTATTCTTTGTTGAAATATGTATAATTCTCTCCCAAATAATCCCTTATCATGGAGATAACCATATCAAAATTTATGCTGATTGTATCTTACTGTATTTTACCATATTATTTTCACTATATGCCTTAAACAACTGCTGGCAGGACAGGTGCCATTTATAGAGCATCTGGTCTAGAGCTTGAATATAGTCTCTGAACAGAAGTTTCTTACCTATTCATTTGGATTGATGTCACACTCTTGGCTTTCCTCCATTTAATTCTGTAATTATCAGAAAAGGCCATCAAAGGCAGCTGGCATAGCTCAGCACACTAAACGTCTGCTTAGGCAAGCACAGGGATGGGGGTTTGATCTCCAGGACCACCTGCCACGCTGGCCCCATCCCGGCCATGCTGAGCCAGCATGGAGTCTGGGAGTGGTGGCACATGCCTCTAATCCCAGCACTAGGGAGGCTGAAAACAGGAGGATTTCTACAAGTTTGAGCTGTGTAGTGATACATTGCAACAAATATATTTAAAAAGCATCATAAAACAAAGATTTTATTAATTTGCCTTTTAATTCTCTGTTTCATTTATTGTGGGCCTACTAATACAATCCATTTATATGTCCAACTGCCTAACATTGAGGAATTATATTTTAAGACACTCATATTTGAAACAAATTTTGTCAGTTAACAGTGATACATGTGATACACTAAATATAGCAAATTTTAGCCTTTTCAAATGTTAGGGACTTTACTTGCTGTCTCATTTTAAAACTTAAAAAAGAATTTGATGAAAAAATTTTCACAAAATTATACAGCATATAAATAATCCATAAAAGTTTGCTTATCAAGTGGATCTATGGTCAGATTATATATGACTTTCCTCACTGTAAGCATCTGAAAATATTCCACAGTAAATTAAAGAACTATGAAATAAATTTAATGTATAATAGTTTGCTGTGCATAACATTAAATATACACATATATGTATACATTTTACCTTGGTAAATGTAAATATATATATGTAGTATAAACATATTTAGTCTTCATGTGTATGTATATACCTATATGTGTCTGTGGTATACTAGTATATACGTTTGTTAATATATTGTGTACATATACACATATAAGCATATGTAATCAATCCCTTAGTCATGCGTTTTTTATTGAAAAATTCTGTAACAGATAACTGCACTGAAGTGCAAATCTGACTACTTTTCCAAGATCAAGAACAAGAGACCATATTTTGGTTTTATATACATTTAAGTAACATCTCAAAACTTTTGCTTTTTATCTCTCAGTGTTTGCAGAAATAGTAGATCATTAACTTTAGTCATTATAATAGCAATATAAGGTAGGTATAAAAAATTCCACCTTCTAAAATATTTTGAGACCTCACTTAGCAAGCTGCATGTCAGATTTTATATACCCTTTACATAGTTCTTTTTCTACTGAGTGTGCAAATATAGGCTAGTAATCCCCACAATTATAACTTCCAAAGAAGAAAAATAAGTCTATATTCCCCTTTGTATTAAACTAAAATTTACTTTGTGTATAACCAAGAAAAATTTTGTATTCTTAATTGAAAAAGTAGAGATAAAATTCTATATTATAAAGGAGAGAGCTTAGAACATTGCTCTGGTGGAATTTTGAAAAGGTCACTTCATCCCATGAGCAAACGAATAATAATTTTTTATAGTGCTCCATGTTCAATAGGTTAATGTTAATTTTAAACTTGGGCACAAGAAAAACACTATTAGTGTAAAGTTTCTAAATTCTTCATATTTTTCCATGAAGCAGTGCTTGACTTTGTTTCCTCTTTAGAAGTCTTAAAAATAGAAAAGCAGTCTTTTATTAAAGTGAATATCCATTGTGCATTAGCATAACCTTTAAACTTCACAAGTTGATAAAGAACAAAGCTTGGTTTTGTGCTGACTTCAGAAATGACTGTATCTTATGAGAAAGTTTTCACACTCAGCATTCTCTAGGTTTCATGACCTTTCAGAACGTGTGCTTCAGGAGCTATCAATTACAAGTTTGTCATTTAGTAAAAGTCAATTAACAGTATAGCATGCATGTAAAAGAATGAAGTCTTTGAACATGTCAATTGTTTATTAAAACATTATAGTGCAAGTTGGTAACAACTTATGATCCTTTTAAATTAACATGTATCTAGCATGTTTAAAAACACAAATATTTAACTTTCACATATTCTCAAGTCAAACTTAAAACTCATTATTTCCTTGAGTTGTGGTTCTTCAGTATTATTTGGAATTTTGAAGGTAGCTTACAAGACAAAAATTCACCATTTTTGTGTTATTTTTACTCCCATTTGTTATTTTGTCTTTATTCATTTTATCATTACTAACATGCTATTTTTAATAACTTTAAACTAAACCTATTTTGGTCCCATTCAGTAATATACTACAATAGCCATCTTGATACTATTCATTTTTCTGATATAATGGAACATGGACCAAATAACTCTTTTGCAGCAATTCATTTTGAGTTCCTTTATCATTTAGGAAAGAAAATAAAATGACAAGGTCTTGAAATTAGAAAAGTTATAACAAGGTAGTGAATAATTATTTTACTATTGGAATAGTTAGAATGCAAATTTTTATAACTCAGAGACAGTAAAACATTTCTTTCCTTGATTCTCTGAAGGCTTGTTTTACTTGGCCTATATGTAAGTTTCTAATCCTCAACTAATTAAAATTTTTTGTGAGACACAGACATAAGCATTGATAATTATAACATAATTAAGTGTAGGGATAGCAACTTTTTCCTATAAGGGCCTGGAGAGCACTTATTTTCCACTTTGCAAGATTCTCCTTCAAACTATGAAGTTCTGATACAGAGCACAAAAGTCAGATGCTTTGTGCTACTGACCCTCTGCTTGTTCCAATAAACCCCATATATAGATGATTAAATGTAAAATTCATACAAGTTTCATAAGTCACAGAAAATAATTCTTTATTTTATTTTGAAAATAATTTAGAGTGGAAAAGTCACTGTAGTTTGTTGGCTAAAAGAAAACAAGCAATTTGACTACATTTTTTATAAAGTCATTATCATGTTCCTTTTACCATCATAGCAGATTACCACACATGATGCTGTTTAAAGCAACAGAAACATATTCTGTCACATTTCAAAAGAAGAATTTTAAAATCCATATCACCATGCAGAGGATGTTTTAGGTAGGACTCCTTCCTCCAGATAGGAAGAGTTAGTCTCTTTGCTCTGCCCATTCTGGTAGCTTCTGGGATGCTCTCTAAATTCATTTTTTATCAGGCTGGGGAGATATCTCAGTGTTCTAAGTCCTTACATGGCATGCACAAGAACATGAGTTTGGTTCTTGGCATCACCTACCATGCCAGCCCCTAAGTCAAGTGTGGTGGTGCAGGGTCATCATCTCAGTGCTGGAGAGGATAAAACAGGAGGATCACTATGGGTCCAAGCTGCATAGTGATACCCTATATCAATAAATAATAATAATAATAGTAAACTTAAATTCACACTCTCCCTGTGCAAGTGTGTGACTACTGAGATCTTGCTGATCCTGTCAGGAAATTGTTTGCACAAAGTCTCTTGCTTCTGAGTATACTGGTTTGTTTTACACAAGAGAAACAGTGAAAGTTTGCTTCCTGGATATGATGAGTGAGATGATTTCTTTAGGGTAAAGAGGTGCTTGATCAAAAAGCAAAAGAGACACTTGATCCACTCTAAAGAGGGTAGCATGACTCTAAACACTGAAGAGTGATCAAAGCAATATTAAGTTATGAAGAGGCAGGTAAGTTATGAAACTGAAAAAATGCACGTGAAAACCATGTCTATAAACCAAAGCTGTGCCCAACAGCAGCGATGTGGGATGATGTCAAGATATTTGGTGAGTTTTGGATGTTGGATTATTTCACTGTGACCAGAGCGAACACAGAATTGCACATAATCCAGGATATTGTTAATATCTGTTCTCGGAGGTTTAAAAATGAAAGTTGAGCCTAGAACTAAATTATTTTACAAAAGCTTAAGAGCATAAACAAATTCAGTACTTCTTAAATCTAACAGGACAGAATTTGAACAACATAGTGGTGGGAGGAATCATTTGCAAAGTGAAGTGCACCTGTGATATTATTCTAGGCATGAATACATGTGCTTGTGCAAGGCCCAGGGTGGTGGCATGCTCCTGTAGCCCCGGCACTCTGCAGGCTGAAGCAGAGGATCTTTGAGAGTTCAAAACCAATGTGGGATACAAAGTCAGCTCAAGGCCAACCAAAAAATAAATAAAGACAAAAATACATATTTGTTAGTGATCAAATGAATTCCAAATGATTCCTACTCACCACTCTATTGTTCAAATTCTGTCCAGTTAGACTTAAGAAGTACTGAATTTGTTTATGCTCTCAAGCTTTTGTAAAATAATTTAATTCCAGGCTTAACTTTCATTTTTAAACCTCTGAGAACAGATATCAACAATATCCTGGATTATGTGCACTTCTGTGTTCACTCTGGTCTCAGTGATATAATCCAACATCCACTGTGATTCTGTTAGAAGCCAGAGAAAGCTCTGTCTGCCCTGTTGCACATACCCTCATAGAGCTGTTCCCCAGAAGACAGTCAAGTGGATCAGGATACACAGTGAGTCATCTACGTGGAAAAGGACCACTCCATGGCTTCTTGCAATCTTACAGTCCTGGGGCAGGTTGTTGGGAGAGAGGGCTGTCTCTTTGTCTTCTATCTCCTTTCACAGGAGGCTTAGCTGGGTGGGGTTCTGGAGGAAGACATCCATCTCAAACTTCGTGCTGCAGCTCCAAGGAATGGAGATCCCTGAGCCTGAAATGCAAAAAAGGAGCAGAGCACTATGACCTGAGCTCCTGGGTTTTTAAACGCAGCTCCCTTGGAGACAAAAAATCACTGGCTGTATACCAGGGGAGGGTAGCATTTTTGGGAAGCTGACCCAGGGAAGATTTTCTACTTGTTTTTAAGACCAAGATAATCAGAAGGCAGCTGGACATTTCGATGAACAATGCTAGTGGGGGAAGGGGAAGATAATTTCAGTTTTCTTTTTTTTTTTTTTTTTTTTTTTTTTTTTGGCAGAACTGGGGATTGAACTCAGGCCCCTGAGCTTGTCAGAGAAGCGCTTATTCCACTGAGCCATCTCCCCAGCCCCTAATTTCAGTTTTATTAATGCTGCTATGAGGAGTCCATCAGACAAGAAATTATACACTTCTGGCACAAACACAAAAAAACTGAAGAGTGAGAGAGACAGTGTAAGAATGTTAGCTTTTGTTAATTGAATCAAGGATACAGCCACTCAAAAAATGAATAAAGAGAAAAAGAATCTTAGAGACTAAACATATTCTAAAGTATTCAGAGAAGAGAATATTAAAAATAGCAAAGATAGCATAAAAACATATGAGCATAATCACAAAAGTATATGGTTTTGCACAACAGAACTAGTGTAGGTAATTTTAAAGAAAAAAATATATAAACAAACAAAAAGAAATGATTACCTGATTTATTCATAAGTAAATGTAGTAGATACAATCGTATTTTTACAGATATAATCCCACCTTTGATTTTGGACAGATCAAAGAAATTGGTAATGCGCAGCTCAGAGTATCTCAGTATTGTATATCCCCAAATCCTCTGAGCTGACTTTGGATTCTTCGAGCCTCCTTCACATTCCAAGGCTTTCTTGGAGAAAGGAACTAGGTCCAAGGAACTATTGGAGCAAGTGGACCGAGGCACCAGTGTGAACCAGTAGGGCACCCCACCCTCTACTGTTACAAAACCTTACTTTTGCCCTCCTTTCTTACGTTATTGAGTCACCCAGTCTTACCTGCCATTGGATGGCTGTGATTATAATAGGCTACTAGACCATTACTAGCTGCATTGTCCAGAGTTTGAAGCTCCTGTACTCCTGGAGGACAGGAGGAATCACCCTATATGAACAGCGTGAAGAGACAGTGCTCAGATGACTCTTCCTGGAAAATTCATCTAAATGACAACATAAATGTATGATGCAGAAGGAGTTTCAATCATCTTAGAAATGATTGATTTGAAAGTGATCTGCTGTGTAAAGATTTTGGCAGAAATGTTAGAAATAAGGACAGATGATATAAATAAATAATTTGTAATATAATTTCATTGTTGCCTATTTTTCACCTTTTGGGAAAACTTTTTATCTGAAAATATTTTAGTATTTTATGTAATCATCTTGAAGGTTAATGAACCACAGATAATTTTCTAGAAGTTCTTTGTATGCAAGTCCCACCTGGGGACATAACCTTTTCATTTGTGATGGTTTTCAAGACAGCCAATACAGGACCTCTTACTCTCTCCAATTTCTTAAGCAGTCACCTTACTACAAAGAGTAACCTGTCCACTACTCCTGAATTTGTCACCTCTTTTCTAGTTATATCTCCTTTACTGAGACAATTTATTTTTCTTAAAACCTACCAGTGATGAACGTACTATATTTGACTTGATTGTTGTCTTTCTGTCCCAACAAAATGTAACTAGGATATTTTTGCCACTGTTGTTTTATAATTGAATTTCCAGCTCATGGAGACACATTATAATAGTGTGATTTATGTCTACTGAAGGAATAAATAGCTTACTCTGGGAAAAATGTGAAACTATCTATCATCATATTTTATATCAAATTCATTTTCCAGAATCATTTAAAATAGGAGATGGTGAAAAAATGCATCTGTCTTTAATAAAATATGTTTAGGGTGAGGTGGTGGAATTACTCCGAAGGCATGCAGTGAAGGAGAATTGAATATTTGAATTTAAAATTTGGAAATGGAAATTTTGAGCTGGTCATAATGTCCATGGCAAGATCTAGCAGTCGATAGAACTTGTAATCAACTGACAGAAGAAGCTGCAGTACAGTCAACTGCTGTTCTATGTGCCACAATATGAAGTAACATGGCATATGGTAGGAAAGTGCAGTCAGATGCCAAGAAAGAAACATGTTCACTAAGAAAGGACCATGCATGGTTTAAGGTATAGCACATTTTAGTTAGAAGAATTGAAAAATTCAAGGCAGATGGAACTACTTTAGGGAAACTAAATTTTCAGCATTTAATGGTGGGTTGAATCCAATGATCACTAACTGGGAAGACGGTATAATTTCAAGTGTAGAAATAAGGAAAGAGGCCACCAATTCCTCATGGATCATGAGATTGAAGGTGGAATCTTTCACACTGATGAAATCTGGGTCTCCTTCCAGGAGAATGATACAGGTACAGAGCTTACCAAAGATGGCTGTGGAAACCTATCCAATGAAAGTTTGTTTTCAAGTAAGTTTGTAAAACACTGAAAATCTGATCACACTATAGAAGTAACCCAAGTTTAGCAAATTAAAAGTTATTTGAAGTTTGACAATAAAGCAACCTGCTTTGTTGAACCCAGTTTTTCTCTGACTATATTTAATTAAAGAACCTATTATTCACAGCATGTCTATTAATTTCCTGTGGAACTGGTGAGAAATGCTTTTCTAAAGCAGAGTGTGAGGCTGGGGCTATCAGCAGAGATAAATTGGCTCAAGTTTCTGAGAAAATTAAACTCTTTGGTCAGAAAACAAAACAAGTCAATTATTTAATGTGTTGGCATTGATCCTTGGCATTCTCTTTCCGAAACTTATTTTTGAGCAGTTGAATATCTATAGCAGAATGCAAAAATATCATTCTAAAATTTAACTCAATATTCGATCACAGTGAAAACAACTGCAAGAAGCTATTTTTATTAAAATAGTCAAAGTATATCTTTTCAACATTTGTATATAAACTGATTATTTTGTGAATCATTTTAAATAATATTATTTCATTTTAAATAATATTGTTTCACTTAAAATAACTAATATTATTACCACAGAATTATCACACAGTGAATGGTGATCCTCTGAAATCTATATCTAAATAGATATTCACAGTGTAACTTTGATGGGTTAGAAGAGCTTCATTTTAAAGGAAGGTCACTTAAGTTTACTTAAACTATAGTTAAACTCACTCCTTTATCCCTTCCAGTCTACCTACCTATAAACCCACTTAAGGAAAACCTGGGTCATAAAATAGGAGCAAATAGGACAACTTGGGGAACAGAGCAAACATTAAACCACACTGCTCCATGGCAGATCGATGCTCAACTGTGCCTGAGAAATGTAAACTTTGTGGCAATTGTGTGACATTTTTGTAAATTTCTTGAAACAGAAATAATGTGGATGCTATAGAAACCTGAAAAGTATGTAAATTGAAATCAAAGTCCAGGCAGGTACTGAGAACTTTGGACTTCTGACCCAAGCCTGGGCATGGTCAGCTGTAAGCTTGCAATAACATTTCTTGTTCCAATACACTTGGTCTCTTCTTGAGGGGTTTATCTTCCCTCCCTGTCATCTGATGCTGTAGCTCTACTTGGAAATAAAACTTTGCAAAAGGCTAATATATCAATTTTTAGTATTTTAAAAGTATTCATGTGTCATATATAGTCAGTTTTACTCATATAAAATGAATGAATTTTACATAATACACAGACATATAAAACAACCAATACAATCCAATTCTAGAACATTCCTGTCATCTACCAAAAGTCCTTCAGGGTAGCTTCCAGCCACTAGTTCACATCACAGATAGAGGCATCTGCTAATCTTTGTTTGTCTGTGTCCGTCTGTCTCTCTATGTCTGTCTCTCTCTGTCTCTCTCACCATCTCCATCTTCCTCTTCCTCCCTCTCTCCCTTTCCCCCTTCCTTCCCCCTCTTCTTTTTCCTCTCCCTCGCCCTCTCTCTATAAGAGCGGACTATATTTATAGAGGGTAAGAAAACTTCCATCTGATAGAAGGATAAAAGGGGTCCAAGTGGATTACTCAACCTACTTTCTTTTCTGCCAATTTCACATAAATAGAACTAAAATATATTCCTTCAGTGTGTTATACAAGTATCTCCGTTACTTTTCCTCTTATTGCTGGAACAAAATACCTGACACCCAAAATTAAGTAAAGAAAGCTTATTAGCCCACAATTAGTGGAGATTTCAGTCCATACTCTACTGGATTTAAGGCAGAGTGGCACATGGAAGAGGGCAGCAGCTCATGGCGATGGAAAAGAGAAGAACAAAAGGACGGGCTGCAGCTGCGGTGTGCAGCAAGCCCCTCTCCTTTCTTTCCACGCTGACTGCAAGGACAGGACCTCTGCTAAAGAACTGGCACCCTCAATCCCTCCTCAGTTCCCTTTTATATCCTTTGTGTAATGGGTCACCCTAGGATGGGCTCTCCATGCCCTAGGGAGGGGCCCTCAGACCCTAGAGGGTGTAATTGCTGAGAGCATTTAATCAAGCTTTTAACTTCTTAAGTTGATACGATGTATTAATCACTACAATTATTTAAGTTTTGAGGGCTTGTCCATGTTGTACTTTGCATTTATTTCATTTCAATCTCACCATAATGCTGCGCTGTGTGGTTATAGGATATTAACAAAACGTATTAGTCTACTCTGAGTTTATTTACCTGAAATTATATTTGTTACTGTGTTTGGGATGTTAAGGTCTTTCGTTGGTGTTCCTGGATACTCAGAGCTATATGTAGTATATCAAATATTATTTATCTTTTATCCTAATGTTTAACAATTAAGTTACTAATTTGAAAATTTCATCTGCTTACTTCTGCATTTACCAATATCTTGGTCATATAGCATTTAAACTGTCATAAAACTTTCTAATATGAATAATTTAGGCTACATAACATTTTATAATAGGATATATATACAAGTAAATAAGGATTATTTCTATTTCAATCATATAAGTAGTATTTGATTTTATATGGAAAAACAAAAACAGTTGAATTTCTATACTAATTGTTCTTGATTTAGGCTTCAATATTTTTCCCTTAGAAAATTATCTATACATGTCTGTCTAATTGTATAGTATGACATTTAAAGTCAGCAGTGTGTAATTCTTTGCTGTGATTACTCTATTTACTATTTTAAGGTTCATACATTTCACTAGTAGTTTGTGATATATGACTTTCTCAATCAGTATTGTACATGTAGCTGCGAATTAGAGAAAACTTCTCTTCAATCCTGTTTTTAATCAAATTTTATCAATATGCTAAGTTTCCTTTCATAATTTATTTGCCATTATTCACTTCAAGTCAACTTAATTGATTTTAATCATTTATCTCAGAAGACTATATAATTTGTAGTAAAACTCCCGGGAATTGATTCATTTTAGGTGAGAAATGAAATAAAATAAAAAATGTGAAATTTAATTTCTTTCAGTAATACTTATGTGTATGTTAATTTATACATACTTTTCTCCCTACAAAGAGAGACAGAGACAGATAGACGGACAGACAGACAGAGACAAAAGACAAACAGACAGAGACAGACACAGAGATAGATAGAGACAGATAGAGACAGACAGAGGAGGAAAAGAAGGAGAAGGAAAAGTGGGAGAAGAATTTGAAGAGGAATAAGAGGAATGTCTACCAAAAAATGTTATGCATATAGCTGTTCACAGTATCTGAAAGCCAGTGCTCACTACTTTGAGCACCTCTTGTAACTGTAGAGGTCAAAGGTAACTTGTATGAATCTTATGATTTTTGAACCAATTTAATATGAAAATATTTATGGAAGGTATTTTTGCCTGATGTACACATTTTTGGTGCAATGTATACCATCTTCTAAAATTCTTTTTTTTTTTTGTTTTTGTTTTTGTTTTTGTTTTGCAGAACTGGGGATTGAACTCAGGCCCTTGCACTTGCCAGGGAAGCACTTATTCATCTGAGCCATCTCCCCAGCCCCTAAAATTCTTTAAATAAATTACCGGATGTCACACATAATACATGGCACCCTACTGAGACACTATTTTCTACTGCCATTTCATATAATTTCATTAATATATGATAATTATATAGATATAATTTTAGAACAATATTTTTAGTCCTAAAATCCTTTTTTTCTAATTTTTTAAGATGTAATAACATAGACAGTATTTTGAAAGTAGTATTTATTTCTGGCCTGGAATAGAATAGTTGAGCATCTTTGAAAACACAGTTCAACACCTACTGCTGTTCTTATATTCTGCATTTATATGACTTCTAAATTATTGTTTGAGTACAATGAGTAACATTTATAATACATTCCATCATGTTTTTGGCATCTATTAGTTTTAACTCTATGCTTATGTGTGGTTCATTGGTGTCTGCGGTAGACTTTTCCATTTCGACATTGAATCAAAACTACCAGAGACATAAAATATATATGAAAATTTTTATATATGGTTTGGCTTTTTAAAATATATTTTCATTGGCATGAAAATACATGAATAACTTGCATAATATTCATTCTTTTATTCAGGACACCTGATAAACAATGATATATTGTAGTGTATTTCATTTTACAAGGTAGAAATTGAAGGTAATTTAAATTGTATAGACTGTGAATTTAGGTATATAAGGCTATTGTCCCAGTAATACTAGATGGTTTTCAATAAAAAGCAGTATTTAAATAGCAATAGCAGCGAGAATAGTAAATGATATTTGGCAGGACATTTACTTGACAAGGATCAACAAACAGAAACTGATTGAAATATGCATAAGAATAATGAGATTCCTATTAAACAATGCAAGCCTATGAATTCTTCCAAAAATGTCCTAAATTGTACTTCATAGAATGAAGTGTGAAATCAAGCACAATTCAATGCAAAACTGAGTCTTACTTGCACATTTCTGCTGCCAACAAGTTTACTACAATAAATAAGTTCACTTGGTAAAACTAATAGTGTAATGTCTGATATAGATATATACTGTCTTAGAAATAATCTTTATTTAACTTAAATATTATATACCACTATTTCTTCAAACAATAATTATATCATCTGGACATGCAATTGTAAGATGTTAAAGCTAAATAACAACAGGATAAGATGTTATAAAATATAAATATGGAAAATACCACAATTCTTCAGATTTGTAACACGATCATTAGATAAATATAAGACATCTTCTCTGATTAAGTAATTTATCTTTCTATACTGCCATTTCTAAAGATAGCATCCATTATTCTTAGTCACTAACATATTTTTTCTTTTTTCTATAGGTGTTGCTTTGTTTTGGAGTTGGAGTAAATAAATATATTGCCTTTCTTAACAGTACTAATTGTTAGAATTGCACTACTAGATACCCTATTAGACCTCAAACTATATAATAATCTAACTAAATTAGAAAGACTAATTTTTAATGAACATAAAACATTAGATTTTCAGTAATATTCACACACAATGCTAATGACTATATATGCAGATTCTATCTACATATTATTGTGTTTAAATACATCTTTAATATTTTTTAAATAGCTGTACTATGTAGTCACTTGATGCAATAATGAATAAACATATGCAAAGTTGATTAAATAAAATGTGGAAATCTGTCAGAAAATAAGTAACTTTCCTTCCATTAACCTGTCTTAAAGTTTGTCCTTTCGAAAAGAAAAATAAAAAAAATATCTATTACTGTAAGATTTTTGAATAACTAAGGATTTTCTTTTTTGTATTTTTTTAGGGAAGTCCCTGCATGGTGTTTAGGGTCTCACTACTAGGTTGATCTTGCAGTGATCCTCCTGTTTACAGTCTCCCAAGAGCCAGAATTACAGGCCCACCCCACCACACCCAGTCTCAACTGCTACCTCAGCATGCCCTGAGGGCAGGGCCCGCAGAGCAGGCCCAGAGATTGGAACCTCAGCCCCAAAGCCTGCTTGCAGGGTTTACAGGCATGCACCCCCACGCACAGCCTCAGTCACAGTCTCAGCACGTTCAGGGTGCAGGGGGCGGGGGGCGGGGGCAGGCCAGCAGGCATGTAGGGCACTGAACCTCAAGCTCTGTGCTCTGCCTAAGCAGGCATATTAGTCTGATGAGCTATATGGCCGGCCCTTCAGTTTTAGTCTTTAAATTCACATAATTGGTTACACACTTAGGAAACAATTTATTATATCTCCACACTGAATATTTTACAGCAGCTAATATTTACACATATAATGCTAAATATATTTAATTGCTTTGTAATTCATCCTATTTCAGGGAATGTTGATATCGAGAACATATGAATTAAACGACACTCTTGCAGATAACGTGATGTGCTTTCTCTTTATCACAACAAAATTCTCTAGTAGACGACTCCTTTCATCAAAAGACTTTCAGTACCATCTTTTAATGTCTTCCAATTCTATTTTATTTCATACATTTATTTTCAAACTAGGATAAGTATTGCTTTCCATTCTGAGATTTCCAGGATCCTTATTTCAAACAATTCAGTAGATGTTCTGTTTATTGATTAATCTACAATTTTTGTTAATAAGTCTTACACTTTGTCCAGTGCTACTTATGCAGTTGCTTGGTGTTTTTTCAGTACTTTCATTGGTGTAAGCTTCCTTTTCCCCAGTAGGTCCACTGTATTATATAATCATACTCATTATACAAATACAGAATTTACTACTTAGGGGCAAAATCAAGTTTTGAGTTTTCTTGAGAAGAGCGTGGATATGGTGCCTTCAGCCCAACCTGAGCACTATGCCTGGCACACGTATGCTATGTAATGAGTTGTGTGACGGGAGCTAATGGACACAGTAATTGGCCATCAGGTAACAGGGCTCCAGTTTCCCATAGAGACATTGTCTAGCTTGAGCAAATATGATTTTTGTAAGCATGAAAAAACAGGTTTCTCAAAGCAGATGGCACATTTATTTATTTGGCAGGATGTACCCATCCTTATTTGTTACACTCTGTGGAGCATTTATAGAGCGAGCTACACAGAGTGTAATAAATATTTTCTGAACTAATGGATCATTACTGAAGAAAGAGATGACGTGTAATAATACATATCTCATGACCTTTCATTTGCTGGGACAGCATGATTATTGTAGTAGATTATGATTTACAATCTAGACAGAGATTAGGACACAATTCTTGCTCTTCACATCCTATGTGTAGGAAAGTACTGCCCGAATGCCTTCTGCTCATTAACATAAGCACGGGTGAATGAAGTTCACTATGCACAGCTACCATTAATTTAGCTTAATGGCAAAGATATTTGTAGATAAATCTGCTAAAGTCATGCACGACATTCACCTTGGGGTCTGGTACTGATATGATAAGTACTCTGCTTCCAAATGCCATTTAGTACATTTGTCCTGTGCATTTCTGTATTGACTCGGTTTTTCCAGACAAGAGAGAAAGTTAGTTATGCTACTGTCTCCATAATGGAGAGTGGTAAATTAGTAAATCACAAAGGGACATTTTACCTACCTATCAAAATGTTTCCTCTTTTTCTTTCTTTTCACTGTTTGTTCTGACTTCTTTTCTCTTCCCCTATCATTTCATTTATTATACTGATAAACATTGCTATCAGGCTGTTGCCATAAAACCTCATGTTCTATCAGCTGTTTTTATATCTGATATTTATAGTTATTATATATCTAAAGATTACTAGATTAAACTGAATTTCATTTCATTGTATAATCTAGAGCATTATTCGTGCTGTGGTTTTGATACATGCTACTTTTCCACATTGTAGTCAGGTAACATTATCGTATGTGACTTCTTCTCTCAGGTTTTCACAGAGAGCAAATTGGTCAAGCAATGGCCATGACTCATCAACGTGGTTGACACTAGTAAAGGATGTACAAAGTGTGGTACAGGATTACAGGATAAATTCTGAGGCGACTTAACTGACTTTATCAGATGCAAAAGTTACGTTTCTTCTTATACAGATCTCACTTTATCTTGATCTTAACCCAACCTGAAGAAAAGTATAAATCGTGGTGTATAAAGTAAAGCTATATTAATATGCTGAACTATGAAAACCTTAAGTCAACAACTTCTGAGGATAACCCACTACTATTGTGGACTGCTGGAATGTGTTGGATTGTTCTTGGATGCCAATGGAATACCCATTTCTGACTGGGCTAAACAAAAACGGGGATACAAAGGAGGGACCATTTTGTATCTGTATATGCAGAATAGTTAGGATAAATATACAGCTACCTTTGCTTAATTTAATGAGAAGAAAGATTTACACTAATAGTGTTTGGACAGGATATACTGTCTGCATCTTGTACTACAGATAACCTCTAAGAAGACAACAATGTACAATGTATTAATTATTGAAACTATCCTATTAATCAGTTTCAAAACAGTCTCATTGCTATTTGTTTCTCAATAAAATAAAAAATAAATAAATAAAAATTCAAAACCGTCTTCTAGCATGGATTGAACTATAAATGAAGGAGTTTAAAGTTACTTGATGATTAATACATGTTGGAACTATGGAGGAACTGGAAGACTTGGCCAAGTGACATGAAGTTTGTCTTCAATGAAAGGAATAATTTTAACAGATACACTGTAAAACATGGTGACCTTAGTTAATAAGGCTATATGGTATTCCGGAAAAGTACCGAAAGTACCATGGTAAATTAAAAATGTTCTCAACACAAACACTATAACCACTTAGAGGATGCATTATTGTAGGCTGTAAGCAAATAATTTTATCTATCCATGTAAAGCCAAATGTTTAGCTGAAATACAAAATATATATCTAAATAGTTGTATGAGGAAACTTATTGCATTGAATTTCAATGCCAAGAAAGTTACATGTGTATGTGTACATTTGCACAGATTATATTTCATAAATAATTTCTAAATCATTATTAAATTTTTATATAGAAAATTTCAGATAATAAATGTCTTGGGAAACAAATTCTGAGGTCATTATTCAGAAACACAGCACTTGTAAAGCGATTGGAGAATATACACTTCTTAAGGACACAAAACTTTTATAAGGGCTTGAGTTCAATCCCCAGTTCCACCAAAAAGAAAAAAAAAAATCAAAATTTACTATAATGATTATAATTCTTACCTCAACCTTAGCAAAGGTACAGCTCTTGCTATGCATGTATACACTCCGGGGAAATTTTTACTGCTTTCACATGAATGACTATATGCTGCTGACAACACACTATACTGAAAATATTGAATTTATTACAAAGAAGAAGATAATTGTTACACAGTAATCCTTCATGGCTTCAAATCTCTGAGCTCTGAACGACTCCATTCCCCTTTACTTTCTAGGACTCTGACTTCTGTAAGATTCAAATATATTATAGGGTATTTTTCTGTCATCACTGGTTTATTTCACTTACAGTAAAATCTTCCACAATCACCTGTGTTGTGTTGTGTGTCAAAACTATCTTTCTTTTTACAGCTGATTTGTGTCCCACCATGCCATTTATTTATATTTTGATGATCATTTCATTGATTTCCTTGTTTTAGCTGTTGTGAAGGTTTTTATAAAATATGTGTATAACAATGCCTAAAAGCTGTGCTTTCAATTCCTGAATATATGTGCATAAATGAGTTTGCTAAGTTATATTATATTTTGGTTTTCTAATTCCTTGAGAAACCAACCACACCATTTTCCTTAGAGTTTCTACTATTGTGCATTTCCACCAAAACTGCACAATGGTATTAGTGTCATCACAGCTGATATTTTCTTTTGCATGGTTTACAGCCACCTCCATTAGAATGAGGCGATATGTCATCATACTATTAGTACTTCTCTAGTGATTAGTGATGTTCAGTATTATTTATTTATTCATTAGACAAGTCCTAAGAAAGATTTTGAAATGAGGCTGCTTTTTGTAGTTTTTATGAAGTAGTTTTATATATATTTTGAACATGAATCCCTTACCAGATATAGGATTTACATGTATGCCTTTCTTTTCTGAAATTTGACTTTTGGTTCTGTTAATAGTATATATTTGATGTAGTAACATTTTAAAAATTTTTATTTATTTATTCATATCCTTATTTATTTGCTAGAGGGCCTCTCTATGCAGCTCCTAATTGTAGAGATCCTCCTTTCTCAACCTTGCCAGTGTTGAGATTACAGGCATGTGACAACGTGTCCTGTTGTGGCAGCATGCACATTGCGCCCAGAGTTCTGAGCCTGCATAGTATGCAGGTCTGGGAATAGACTTGGGCTCTTCAACTTGCCGGGCAGGCACTTAAACTGCTGAGCTACCGCTCCAGCCAATGCAATAACATTTTTATATTTGGCAATTCTGATTTGTTGTCTGTATCCTTAATGTTTCTTCTGTTTTGTTTTGATGTGGCATTTTACAGTGAAAGTGAAACAGAATTATGTATGGACAGAATTTTGTTAAAATCAAAATACATTGTAAAAAAATAAACTGGAAAAAATGCTGAAAAATATGACCAACAACCAAAGGTTAATCACAACCCTTCAGGAAAGCATTCTCCTTGTCACCTTTTATCAAATAAAATATGAGGAGAAACCCAGGCTGTGGAAAATAGAGCTGTTGACTTAATTATTAAAGGGGTTGGGAGATGCTAGGCAGCTTTTAGTTGTATCAAATGTCTGCTAATGCAGAAAAACACAATGATTAATGACCTGTCAATTTCTTGTGCTGATACAATAAAGCAGTTGAAAACTTAAAAACTGCAAACCAAAGCCATCCCACATGCGTGCTGATATTGGCTAAGATGATTTCAAATTTTCTAGAAAAGCATTTTACATAAATCAACAGAGGGAACTGGCATGCTGTAGTTAAAACATATCCATGCCTACTTTTTATGTAAGAAAAAAAATGGAAAGGAATAAAGAGAAATCAAATTTTTTCTAGGATAACATTCAGGTGGAAAACCTCTGCACTGTTTTCAAAATATATAAAAAATTCATTGTATAAAAATGTATAAACCTATTTTAATTATGTATCCAGATGGTATAATTCATTTCTTCAGAGTATCTCAAGATTTCCTTCTTCAGTTGTGATAGACAAAAGTTTAAAAAGTAATGGTCACATTTTTAAGAATTACAAATAATCAGGAAACAATTCAATACTTATAGGCCACTAATTCCAAGAACCCATGATACTCTCAATACGATTCAAACTAGTAGCTGATACTGATACTGAGATCATGCCTTTAATAGAACTAAGTTAGTGATATAAAGAAATGATAAGAAGAAACAACATTTTAATTAAAACTTGAGGAAGACAGAGGCTTTTCTCAGACCACACATCCAAATAATTAAGCCTTTGACTTGATAAATATTTAATAATGAAATCCAATTGTTACAGGTAATTACATATCCTTTTCTGATGATGTGCAATGTGTTCATCAAGCAGTTTTCTATGCCTTCAAATTTTAACAGTAACAAAGCAATGGAAGTAAAATGTTTCAAAAATTCTTTTTATATGAATACTTCAGAAACTGGTGGAAATTCTTTTACTCATTTTATATATAGAAATGAAAATATGGAGCCAGGAAGATAGCTTGTTGGCCTAAGCACCTGCCTGGAAAGTACAAATGCCCAGGCTTATTCCCAGGGCTTGATTCCCAGTACGGCATGTCATGCAGGCCTGGAGCTCTAGACGCGCTGTGCTGGCCCTGGTACTGGGGGTGGTGACACACACCTGTAATTCCAGTGCTGGGGAAACTGAGACAGGAGGATCGCTAGGAATCCCAGCTATGGAGCAAGGCCTGTATCAAATATCTCAATAAACATTTTTTAAAAACAAGAAATGAAAATATAAATAACTACTTGTTTTCCTTTTTTTTTTTTTTTTTTGTCTTTTTTGAGACAGGGTCTCACTATGCAGTTCAGGCTGGCCTTAAGCTCACTTTGTAGCTCAGGTTGGTCTTGAACTCAACAATCCTCCTGCCTCAGCCTCCTGAGTGCTGGGATTACAGGCATGCGCCACCACACCCGGCTTAAATAACTACTTGTTGACTCAAAGTAAACCTGTCCTTCTTTCTATTATGGCGCTTAGGTAATGTGTCAACAATGAAGATAGTAACTGAAACATATACATAGTATCAGGATTGCATAGAAGAGTGCAAGGGTGGAAGGCAAATTGAATATTTAGAGGGTCACACTGAATGAAAAAAAGAAAGAAAATAAAAGTAGAAATAAGCTTGCATTGTATACATGAAATACACACAAGCTAATAAAGAAATAATTTTGTCTCCAGAGATCTTAGTGCATGGTAAACTGGCTCCAAGAGAGAACCACTATGTAGAAGGTAATGAAGGTCTAAAGCTACCTGCCACATTGCAGGCCAAAAGCAGAAAGAATGAGAAAGAGTCAAAACAAGAGAGTGAGGCTTGGGGAACTATTCAGGTCAAGTCAATGCTCCTATTGATGTACTTTGCTCAACAAGGCTTCACCTCTTACCGGGGTACTCAGCTGAGAGCACAATCCCCCCAACTGCATGGAAACACCCCAGCTCTGCACCCATGAGTCTTTGTAGGACATATTTTGGCAACCATAGCAATTAGTATGAAAAAAGAATTGTAATGAAGTAGGATTAATGAAGAAGAAAATAATTAAATGAAATTAAGATTTCTTAAGAGTTTTGTTACACAAATAAGTGAAGGCTATATAAAAAGAACAAATTTGCTTGCACAGGAAACTGTGATGCAAAAGCAAATACATGTTGGAGGTTAAAGGTAGGGACTGCAGATGTTGAGAAGGAAGAGAGCATACACAGAGAAAGTTACATGGCTTGCGTGCCCCCAGCCACCCCTTCAAACAAGAACTAATTTGACTGGTCTCTGAAAGAATAAGCAATGAAACAGGGAGGAAAGAGGAATTGAAAAAAAAAAAAAAGCCCATAAATACGAGTGATGGAATTGCTACTGTGAGAAGCAGTATTCTTGAACCCAGCAGGGAATTCCACAGAACAGCAGTTAGTTTTTCATCTATCAGAAAGCAAGAAATTTAAAGTATTTTTTCACCAATTCCTTTCTTTCCTTACCTAAGGCCATTGTCTTGACTTTCACGCCAAGCACGTTCTCCCAGCCTGTGCTCCATAGATCTCCTTCCTGTGGATGAGAATCACCAGCAAGGAGGCTTAACACCTGTCAGGAAAACTGAGGACTGTTTGGTGGGACTAAGGGCAAAAACGTTTTCTGCGTTGCTGTTCCATCATCTGTTTATGTTAGCCTGTCCCCCTATCAAGCGATCTCTTCTATCATCCATCATCTATCTACCCTCAAAATCAAATAGAGAAAGAAAATATCCAAGTTAATACGTTTAAAATCTAGAGATGTGCTTAATTTCCTAGTGTCTAACATCTTTCTTTGAAATGTCGTTGGTGACAACTACTTCTATTGCTTTAAAAATGACAAGCTTTAGATACGATGGAACAGAATATTGCATGATACTTTTGGAGGAAATATTGCGAGCAAAGACTTTGCTGTATTTTAACAATAAAAAACTTGCCAAACAAATATTTGAAACACAGAAATGTAATTTATATTATTATAAATTTTACCTCGATTTTTTAACATTTGCTAAAAAATAAATATTTATTGTGTGTGTAGGTTTATTTGAAATAACGCTGGCCTTTTGTCCTTAAGATAAGTTTAACATACAATGATCCCAGGAAGATAGAGAGCTTTTTTAAATTACCATTTCTCATTGGGAATAGTGAGAAAATTAAATTGTTGTTTGTTTACAGCAATAAATATGCTAACAGGAAATGCCTGGAACTCACAGAAAGCTTTTCCTCTCTGTGATCTTTTTGGTCACTCCTTCCTGGCCATGAACAGAAGACAAAATTGTATTTAGTGAATGCACATTTTCGATAACCACAGTTTCTCAAGTGCGCCGTTGGCCGTGGTCTCTTGTTATTTTCAGATTTTCACACTACTTCTTTTACCTCATAGACCCCTGAGTGCTGTCAATTCTATCAAGTTCATCTGACTTTGCTGGCCTGTATCCCAGCCTCACATACTGCACTTTCTTAGAGGTGAAATCCTCCAGTCATTCAGTTTTATCACTGCCTTTTATGGATCCTCAATTTCATTTCTCTGTTCCTTCTCATTTCTGCATAATAAATATCCAAATCAGTGTAGAACTTTGCTGGATACTATTGCATAACCATGATAAAATTTTATTCCTAATGTACTCTGGCATCTCAAACATGGCCCTACAAGTACCCAAGAAAACTTTTTCTTTTCCTCATTATTCATTCTACATCACTCCTGGGTGCCTGTTTTACACTTTTTACGTCTACATCCACTTCATCTCACGGAGCTAATAGCACTGCTTCTTACAGTGCTAGGAAAACTGAGCAAATAGAAGAGGACTAGATCAGAATTGCACCACTCCACGTGGCAGATGCATGGGCCTTCTTATTATATGGGTACTTATCAAAATAAGAAAAATACACATTTGTAGTATTTTGAGATCCTACTATATAATTGTCTGAGCCTACGGAAACCTAGCATATATTGTAGCTGTTTTTTTTTTTTTTTCCTGTACTTAGGACAAGGTCTACAGTGTCTACAGTTCCTCACTTCTTAGATCAGACTTATAGTGATTCTCCTGTTTATAGCCTCTCAATTTCTGAGATTATAGGTGTGCACCACCATGTGCAGTCTTGTAGATGGATTTTGTACAAAAATAATTTTGATGCAAGACTGTCAGTCTCTGTGTTTATGATTTTTCTCTGAGAAAGTCTTTAACTTCTATTAGGCTCATACCTTTTAACTACAAAGTAATAAAAATTAGAATTATTTTATATTACATCCCATTAAATATTGTTATAATCAGGAAAAGTAATAAAAAATTTAGTTGTGAAATCATTAATGTTTAATAATTTAATGGGTACTACATTTCACAATACTTGCTCATTTGTTTTCTTGTTATGTTCTTTCTTTTTCTTACTGACACTATAACTTTCAATTTACTGATTCAAAATACATTTTATTTTCATAAAAATAAAGTTCAAAATGGATTGCAAATTTTTAACATGTAAAAGCTTAAAGAAATCCATTCTATTTTATTGAAATTAAAAATAGTATTGTATCATTAATAAATGAACACATTTTAAAATTTTCCTGCCTGACTGAAAGTTCTTAAAGGAGAGAAATGATGTATCTATGTTACCAACACTCAACAAACTTAGGAAAATATTCTACTTTGTTGATAATTGTTTCAATTATGTATCTTTTTTATGAAAGAAAAGATAGGTATTATTTATTCAAAATTTAAACCAAGTACGAATGATTTCCTTAAGATATTTAAGACATTCCTAAAACTCTGTGATTTTCTAAGACTAGGCTATTGAATATGATCAGGTTAGCCCTTGGGCAGATTATCATTTTTCATATATAACCTGTGGTCAATGGAAATGATGGGAGAAATATAGCTGTGTTCTCTCCTAGACATGTGAATACAGTGAAATTGAAGGACTTCAGAGAGATGTTATTTGGAATGAAGTCAACTTGGGTTTACTCTTTCTTACCATTACAAATGATTAGTGAGTAGCAGAATTCCCATGTGCATTGTCACACTGCAGATTCTTATCAAGGCAGCGTATTATTGTTAGGGCCAATGAGCTCTGAGTGCAATAGCTGGCACATTACTACAGAAACGCTTCTGTTCTGTCACAAATGTATTGTATAATACTTGTTTGCTTACCCATAATGGTACAAAATGCAACTATAATTACTGTCATGGGGCTGAGTCTATACCATCTGCTGTGGAATGAAAATGTTTGTATCGAAGCTTACTAGAGCAGAATATATATTCTGGACCATTATTGCAAAACCATTCATTCTATCTAATAGCTTCTTCACTAGACGACCACAGCATAATGCATATAAACACAGTTGAGGACAGAAAAACTTCGGAAAGTATTTTATTTTGTAAAAGAGTATTCTATCCCATTTGAAAAATAAAAAACAGAAAATATCAAAGGTTTTACCCTAAAATCACTGTTCATTGCATCTATTGTCCTAAATTAGATATCATTTCAACTATTAGAGAGACATTTCATCAAATAAAAAATATTTAAATTATATATAATTAATAGAGTATTGCATATGAGTGCATATGAGTTCGTAATTTAACTCTCCATAATTTTATTATACTGTTATCTTCCTAACATATGGATATTTTGTTTCTTCTGTGTGTATTCAGCCTATTGAAATAGTGAAGATGGGTCAGTATATTTAATAACAGAGAACATAAATATATAAACTAAGGTTAATCATAAAATTATTGTGGTATCTATACAACATGAAAGAAAATTAAACACTAGTTGAAAGACCTTTTTTCTTGAATAGAAAGACTCTTCCTGAAGCAATCTATGGTATAATTCAGTTAAAACACCAAAGAATTGTAAGGGATTTGATAAGTATTTTACAAAGCTTTTTTGTGAATAATCAAAAATAATAACAGAAAACTACCACAAAAGGAGGAGTAATAGTTATATTAGATATTTAAAAAATATTTTAAAGCTTCATGATTACAAAGCAATGACAGTGGCATAAGAAGAGACGTAGCAGTTACTGGGACACCAGGAGTAATTCAGAAAACCTCATGGTTGTTTATGTATACTCAAAGCTTGCACAGCAATAAAGAGGTCAGTTTGTTAATAATGAACTCTTAAGTACCTGCTATAACATAGCAGATCAACCATGGGCAGACAAAAAGCATGACAATCCCTACATAGGAATAAATGGATCACAGTTTAAAAAAATTGAGAAGGAGGGCAATAGGGAGAAAGAAAAAACAAGGAAAAAGAGGAGGAAGAAGTCTATTAGCTGGCTCTAATGTGAAATAATCAATAACTTTATACTGCTGTAATTAAATCAACCCCAAATCTTAGTAACATAATAATCATTTACTAATGCTGAGCTTACTCTGGTCATATGTCAAACATGCCAGAGCACAATACATATTCTGTTAAAGAACGTCTACCTCTGTGGGCAATTTTTTGCCCTTGGCTTACATGAATCAACTTTCTCTCATGCAGAAAGACTTGAGATCAAATTTATAAACTAACATATCTAAAAATTGAGAAAAACAGTACTTCATTGCTAATTCCAATGCTCAGAGAGGCTGGTGCAGAAAAATTGCAATTTAGTGAAACAGGAGACCTTGTCTCAATCGAGAAATAAAAATAAAAAGTGCTGGAGATGGAGCTCATTGTGTAGATGCTGAGATTAATCCACAGCACAGGAAAAAAATCAGAATCCAAAAGTACCAAATTTAAGTCATCTATCTATAACACATTAATGACAAGTTTTTAAAATTGTGCTCTTGAATATTTCAAATTGACTAAAATTTAAAAAATATTACTAATTATTTTACACAGCATAATGGTAATTTTAGATAAATGTGCCAAGCTACCATTTAGGAATCCATTCATTTTTAAAAATAACACTTCATTTGAATTAAAAATGTGAGATTATAAGAAAAATAAGGAGAAAGCTAAGTAGGAAAAGACAAATTTGCAGCACACACCTCAACAAGCAATTACACTTCAACCTAGGAACAATTTCTGAAAATAGAAATAAATGTCATCATTCAGGGACAATCAGACAAAATTAATCTAGAAAAAAAGTTCAAAGAGATTTTATGTCTGTAGATGCAAAATAGGACAGATTTACAGCTACTTTCCCTTAATGAGAAGAAAGCTTTGTACTAATAGTGTTTGGAGCAGATATTATGCCTGCATCTTGTGCTATGAATAACCACAAGGAAGATAACAATATGCAATGCATTAATTATTGATACTGTCCTACTCACCTGCTTTGAAACTGTCTCATTGCTATTTGTTTCTCAATAAAAATAAATAAATAAAAATACGAAGATAAAACAAC
>PVKA01009499.1:0-68161 GCA_004027165.1 Ctenomys sociabilis | reverse complement strand
TAAGAAGACATGGTATATTTTCTCATAGTATTCAAAACTTTAAGAAGTAGATTTCCATTTTCTATTATCTTTATATAACTTCTTCCTTGTCTTTTATACACACATATACATGAAAATATATGTATAAAACCTGACATAAAATTAATACTGTTTTGTGGAAATCTTTAATGATTTTTATTTATTTATAATTTTATTTTTTTTAATATTTTTATACTTTTTTATCAGAACCAGCAATTGAACTCAAGCCCTTGTGCTTGTTTTTTTTATTCATTTTAATGAGAAAATAACTTGGCACTGACACAGTTTCAAAACAGTTTAGTAGGACAGTTACAATCAGTAACACATTGCCCTTCTTTTTCTCTAACTTTCAGTCTGCAAACTTAAATACTTAACCCTCTAGGAGAGGAGGACAGCCAACATTCTGGACCTAGCCTTTCAAGGTCAGTGATGACTCAGGATATGAGAGAACCTGTACTGTAGCATACTGTAACTCAGTGATATCTCAAATTTTTTGATCAAGGAGATTATGGGGCCATAGAGGAAAGTGATTGGTGATGTAGAGTGTACCTAAGCAGAGTCACATGGAGAGAAAACATTCTCTCAGGCATTCACAGATACAAATGTAACTTTTGTATCTGACAAGGTCATTCAAATGGCTGACACTGACAAAAGATCTACACACTACTGTTCAGGGTTTCGGAGGAGTAAACCCTGCGGGGATTTGACTGACCTTGTCAGATTCAAAAGTTACATTTCTTGTTATATAGTCCTTGCTTTATCTTGGTCTTAACCATAGAGCAGAGAAAGTATAATAACAAGGTATAAAAAGTAAAGCCATGTTAATATGCTGAGCTCAAGGGCTCAAGTCAACAACTTCTGACATTGCCAGTCCTATGGGTAACCCATTACTATTATGGACTACTGGACTATATTGGATTGTTTTGCTGATTTCATGCACCTACAGTGTTTAAATGGTAATGGAATATCCATATCTGACAAAACTAAACAAAAAAGGGGGATATAAATGAAAGTCCATTTTGTATTTGTATATACAAAATAGGATAGATATTCAGCTACTTTCTCTTAATTCAATGAGAAGAAAGATTGGTACTAATAGTATTTGTACAGGATACCATGTCTGCATCTTGTGCTATGAATAACCACTATGAAGACAGCAGTATGCAATGTACTAATTATTGAAACTGTCCTATTAATCAGTTTTGAAATTGTCTCATTGCAATTTGTTTCTATAATTGAACACAGTTACAAATAGAGAATTTTGAGTGTGGAAAAAAATTTCTTGACTTCAAATAAAAAAGAAAGATGAGTGCATCAGTCCCCCAAAAAATAATAACTAATACATTACATATTATTGTCTTCATAATCATTATTCAGAGGACAAATTGCAGAAATGATATCTTGTCTAAACAATATTAGTAGAAACCTTATTTTCTCATTCAATGAAGAGAACTGGCTGTATATGTATTCTATTTTGCATATATATATATATATATATATATATATATATATATATATACAAATTACAAAATCATCCTTTATTTATCCCTCATTTGTTTTGTTTTATCAGAGATGGGTGTTCCATTGCTATTAAAGAAGCTGTTTTTGGAGAACTGTTTGAAGATTCATTTCAGACAGATAGCGATGTAAAGCCCAACTTGTTGTGTGACAGAATGATACATTAAGCTTCTCTTCTGGATGTTTAAGAACTAAAGTTTGCAGAACAAAAATTAGAGAAATAGAGGGAATAGAAGGATCATCAGTACTTTTGTCCTAGCCTTTGAAGGTCAGTAAGGACTCAGGGCATAAGAGAACCTGTGCTGTGACATCCTGTAGCTCAGTAGTTACCAAGGAGATTATGGAACCGCAGTACAAAGTGATCGCCAATGTATAGTGTACATAAGGAAAGTCACCTACAGAGAAAAAATTCTCTCAGGCTTTCACAGACAGAAAATTGGTCAAGCAATAGCCGTGCCTCACCCACTTGGCTGATACTGACAAAAGATCTACACATTGCTGTTCAGGGTTTCGGAGTAAACCCTGAGGGGATTTGAATGACCTTGTCAGATACAAAGATTACATTTTTGTTATATAGGTTTTACTTTAATTTGATCTTAACCATCCAGCAGAAAAAATATAACCATGAAGTATAAAAAGTAAAGCCATATTAATATGCTGAACTGTAAAGGACTCATGTCAACAAATTCTGACAATTGCGAGTTCTGCTGATAAGCCAACACTAATAACGATTATTGGACTATATTGAATGATTCTGCTGAGTTCAAGTACTTACAACACTTGAAATGGCATCAAGTATTCAATGACCTTTTAAATGGTTTTGTCTAATACATTTTACAAAATCCTACATAACTACCATTTTGAGAGTTCTTTATTCTTTATGCAGGACCATACAGAGAGCTATTTCTTTTGCTCTCTGGATTATGGTCTTTCTTATTATCTACCTGCTACTTCTGGAGGTATTAGAATATTTCGAGTTTATATTTTGGAAAATATTTTAGTTCTCAAAGATATGTTTACTAAGTATAAAACTCAATGAGGACAGATCTTATTTTTTCAGTCTTTTTAATAAATCTGTCTAGTTTCTTACCCACCTGCTCTTTTCTTTTTCTAATGTGGAATAAGATGCTATTTAATTTTGTTCTTACATACTTACTATTTTTGTATATGCTTTAAAAATTTTTTCTCTACAATTAGTGTTGGACAATTTCATTTTTGTGTATCTTGGTATGATTTTATTCATAATTATTGCGCAAAAGGTTCACCTTTTTGGAAATGTGGTGTTATAATTTTAACTAAACTTAGAAACTTTGAGTCTTTAAATATTTATTGCATAACCCCTTCTACTTTCAGAATTCTAATTATATAAATATAAGTTTCCTAATTTTGGAACAGACAGAACTATTATATGACTGATTTGTAAACTCTTCTTCATGTTAATTTTAGACAATTTTTATTGCTATATTCACTCAAATTTGTAAACAATCTTTTACAATGTGCAATCTGTTATTAATCTCATGTTATGTATTCATTTCAGAAATATTTTTCTAAATTCACTCTCTCTATATCTTATGTCACTCACATTTCAATATTTGTCTACAGTTTTTAATTTGCTATGTAATTATTTATTTTTAATAAAATTAGTAGTGAGAAAAATAAAGTAATTGTTTAGAGTACAATAATTTAGAAATATGTGTCAATTATAATTTAGGGTAGAGGAAATTAAGGTAAAACATGTCTAGGTTACTTGATGCTCAATCATCCATATATATGGAAATCATTATAAACCAATATCTAGTGAATAATAGATCTAAGATTATTCCACTTTATTTTATATTGCAAGAAACATAGCATTAAAGTCTGTAATAAACTCAGATTTGATTTTGTCACCTACTCAATTGTAATAATTTATATTGTTGCCCATAATTTAATTTACTCCAGGTGACTTTCCTAATAGGATGCATTCTGTATAAAATGTATTACAATTCATTTGTACACATTTTTAGGTATGATTCTTTAATTAATTTAATATTTATCATTTACTTTTATACTTATAAACTCTGTCAGCTCTTTTAGATGTGATTTTATCAACATTTGAAATCCTCTTTGTAGAAAATCTATTATCTCTGTGGAAGGCTGTTTGCTTTAATATGAAAACAATTCTGCAAGGCTTGAAAGTTGACAATAGATTTGTTTTTTGTTTTCCTAAAGAACAATATGAAAAAATGCACAATATGACCAAGTTTAAAAGCTGAATCTACAGATTCAAATTAAATCAGAAAAACTATTTTATATAAAAATTCCCCAAATCCTTCATTAGTGTGTATAGTTTTTTATGCTAGCACGTGGTATTCATTAATAAAATATAGTTTTTCTTTAGTATAGGCAAAGCAAATGTTCCATACATCCATATATCACCCTAGAGAAAGACCATTTAGAAATAAACAAGCAAGGCCCAAGGAGATGTGCAATTTAGCAAAAATAGTCACCCAAGATAAGTGATGTTTCAGGGAAAGAAAATAGGAAATAAACAACTAACCTGAAGGGAGTTGATTTGAAAGTAAATTAAACATTTTCCCAAGAGAGGCACCACTTTAGAGAGAGATCAAGTATTTGTGAATAGTACCCAGAAGCCATTCACAGCAAAAAAGAACACCCAAAAGACATTTAAATTGTTCTCTTTTGTGATAGTATATTTTTGCTTCCTAAATTAGTTATATTAGAGTCATCATTGTGTATTCAACATTTTGAAATTTAATTATTTTTAATTTCCCTAATATATTTTGTTTCTCTTAAATGAATATTTCACATTTTACCATTTTAGCTTAATTTTCCTTAAAGGTTAAGAAAAATTTGCTATTTAATTTTTTTATTTTAATTTTTCACTAGTGTGCTAAAGTCCTTTTAATGTACTATATTCTCTGATTTAATCTCACAAATTGTGGTTCCATTTTTCTTAATCAAAGCTAGCCAAGCATAATGGCTGACATGCATAATCCCAACACTCCAATTGTCTAAGGAAGAATTATAATTTCAGCTAAAGAAGTTATTGACAGTTGCCTAGGTACTTTAAAGAAATCCTGTCTCAAAACTAAAAAAATAAGACAAAGAACTAGAGATGTAAATATGACTCAGTGTGAAGACCTTGTGTTTAATCCAAGCATCCCCCTTATCATGTCAAAAAATCAAAGCTAATGATCATATTTAAAATTTATTTTGCTTTAAAGATCAGCTTACTTTAGAAGTTCCACCTGAAATTTGAATAGACCAACACAAAATTTATAATTCATGAAAGTATTGGGACTAAGCTAAACATTTAGAGTTACTCTTTTCTAATTTCCTCTTGTCTATTCACTCTCTTTCTGGAGCTGAAATGGAGTTTAATTAACGAAACCTCAAAACCTTCTTCAAATACACCTACTTTCCTTTGGCAATTGCCAACTCTGTGCTTTGCCTAAAAGTTGTCACATGTGACACATACTCTTGCTCATCCCAATGCTCTTTTAGAAGAATTATCTAGTCAACTCCACGACTCCAACAGCATCTATGAAATATTTTTTTCTTTCTTTTTTTTCTTTCTGCACCAAGAATCTTGGGCTTCTGAAGCAAGCACTTATGCTGCTGAACTGTATCTCTGGCCCCCAATAACATTTATGAAATATTTCACCCATTCCACTTTGTCTTAGTAGTAACCAAGAGCCTTATTTTATACACCTTTCCACTAGAAAATACAGCTTGATACTTCAATTGTCAGCCAGCATTGTAGTTCTAATCCTATCTGATCTTTACTTATGCCAATATCCACAGAAGAAAATTACCCAAGCAAATTCAAGCATGTAGATGACATAAAACTTAACCAATAACTTTATTTTTATTAATTTGCTAAATCATAAAATTTCACTAGCAAACATCCAGAAAATTATATTTACCCTTATGGTATTATACATTACCAAATCAGAACCTCAAGGAAAGATCTTGGAAGTGTCCATTATCTACAAAGAAGTTGATAACAGGAAGCAGTGGGAGAGGAGTAGAGTCAACCAGAAAGAGAAAAAAAAATAATAGAAGTTATGTCACTGCTTAAGAAGATGTCATCAAGCTCATTCAGAGGTCCCTTTGATTATGAAATTCTGTGAAAGACTGTGGATTTTGCCTCATACTTATTCTATCCAAGGGATGAGGAAATTGGCGTGAATGTGAAAACAAATCCCTATGTATAATTGGTCAACACTTTCTTTTGGAGACATTAAACTCAGGACTTTGGGGGACCCTGTAGAGGGTTGAGCTTGATTATACAGTTAGGAAGCAGAATGTTTTCTGCTAAAGAGCAGCAGAGTTTACAATAAGCATATTCTATTCTGTGGACAGGCTGAGGTGAGAGGTTAGGGCTTACTGTACAGGTTCAAGAGCAAAACTAGACACTAGGAATCAGTGTGGAGCAAGCTGAAGAAAAGCAGCTAACTTCTGAGCTGGTGGGAGGTAATCACTACTAGAAGAGATTTTTTTCAGTGGTTGGAGCATAGAAAACAAATAATATCCTTTTTTCTCAAATCCAGTAGGCAGAAATACTGCTTTATATAGAATTTAGGGCTTGAACTTCTGGATCACAGAAGAACAAATAAAATTAAGGTTCATATTAGGCGACATGTGGTACTTAAATAAGAGGTAATATACTCTAATTTTGACCCATAAACATTTATTTATTTTTCTTTAAAGCTTTCTGTTATTTTCATCTCTTTCTAAGTTTTTTGCTATGCTACAACTAGATCACATGTTGTAAAATAAGGATGCCTCACTTATTTTCTGTTTTCCAGAGTTTATTTGGATATCGTCAAATATCATTTGTTTTATTGACAGTTGATAGCACCATTCTGTCATCTGTGGATCTGTTTTTTATGTATTTGGTACATCAACTTTGGATCTAAATGGCAATATGGAGAGTAGTTATCACAGCTCTCTTTGGCCTTCTTGATAGTTATATTTGTCTAGAAATTGGGTTAGCATCACATTTGAGTGTAGGCAACATATCAAATTAATTGAAGGAAAAAAAACAGTTCTGGTGTCAAGTAATTACTGTAGCTAAAATTGACTACCTTTATGGAAAGAAAGTTATAATTTTATAAGAAGAAGGCAATACTATATATACTGGAAGGATCAATGTAGTGTAGATTCAGGTTAGGAGAAGTAGATTAAGCCATTTTACCATTTGAGCTGGTAAAAGCAGAATATTTCACCTTTATACTGGAACTGGTGACTGACAGTTACAAGAGAGAAGAGTATATCTCTATCATCTATCTATCTATCTATCTATCTATCATCTATCTTCTATCTATAGATAAATAGATACATGAGGAATAATATCCTATAAATGCATAGTTTTTATATCTTCAACTTTGTTAGCTTGTGTATGTTCTTTCAGTTAATATATATGAATAAAAAGTGGAAAAATTATAATTATTATAATGAAACAAAAATAATTTCATTATTATCTATTTCCAGCAGTTAAAGGAGTTCTAAGGATATTATTAATCCTTGAATTTGGGAAGTTATGCAATAACGACTGACTCAATGGTTAAAATAATATATATAAAGTGTTAAGAGAAAGAGAACAGAAATTTAGTAGCAAGGAAACAGGAAACACAATGCATTTCAGAAAAACTGGCATACAAAGGAATATTTCCATAAGCTCTATACAAAAGAGGTATTCATGCATTGGTACCAGTAATCCATTACAGTTCTGCTGCTACAATTTTAACAAAAAATGAGGCACAGTGTGACATAAATTATTTTGAACCTCTTTCTCTAAAGTCTTTTCCTGAAATCTAAAGCATTGGAGAGCAGGCTTGTACTTTGTCTCCCTCTCAGAGTTATTGTTTTAATCAAAATTGTTATTAGTTTTAAGATACTTTTTTAGTCCCTTTATACTTTTTTAGCACCTTTATTAAAGATTTCCTATGCTATCATTATAGAAACCCTCTTCTGATGAACTCCTAGAAAGTTTATAATAAAGATTCAGTTGAAATTTAGAGGACTTCTCTGAATGTAAAATGAAATTTTCCACTTTACTTTCTGAACATCGTGGTAACTGGCCAACTATAACTTGCATTCTCTCATTGAGAATTACTAAGGTGAATTAATTCTGTGAGGAGTGTCTTATTTAAAAAATCTACTTTCAGCTTTCTGTCTTTCTGTCTCTTCCACAGAGCCACTAAACACAATATTGAAAGTAAGTTCAAAGTACTATAAAGTGAAATTTTTGTAACACAAACTCCAGATCCTTTTTCTGACTCTACAGGTTGGCTGGTTCTTGACTGGGCAAAATGAACTCTGTATAACTACATACTACCTAGAAATTAGATGCCAAGAATTTGGAAAATATTGAAAATACTGATGATTTTTTTTTTATAAATGATCTAATTTTACATCAAAATGTTTTAACTGTTCTATAATTTTGAAGATGTTTAAATTTATTTCAGAATTAGTAACATGAGCCACAATAAAAAAAAATAGGATTTTTAAAATTATAAGAAAGACAAGCTCTGGGAATGCCTGAGATAATCTCATAGGTGGCCAGATCAGAGGCTGCAACCCTCCCACTGCCACGAGCAGGGCGATCGAGAAGGTCCACTGCTGGAGAGGCTGCGGGAACACAGCGAGGCCGCTGAGGCTGCTGAGTTGCTGGTGGATGATCAGTCTGCAGCCCTGCACCACAGGGCGGGGGCATGGAGTCCAGACCTGACCGGCATCAAGAGGATGCATCGGCCTTGGAGGAGTTGGCCGAATGCAGGCCTCACATTCTGCTGTCCCGAGGGAACACACAAAGGAGAGACTTGCAACAGCAGGTCGGAGCAGCACTAGGATGCTTTGGAACTCATTATGAGCCAGTCCCAGAAACGCAGGTTACAGTCGAAGGTAGCTTAAGGAGGCAGCATATGCCCGAGCAGTCCCGGAAGCTCATCAGTCACACGGTACAGAATGTGAAATTCAAACCAATAGAATCTGTGAAATAGGAGAAGCGATGAGAAAAACAGTTCAGATGGATGATGAGCAGCTTTGTAAGATGTAGGAAAAAATATCCCAAATGGAGCTTGAACATAAGCAACTCCAAGAATTATTATTCATCAGCAGTGAGTCTCCTCAGGTCAGAAGGAAAAACTCAGTGGACACTGCTTCCCAACCAGTCACATAAGTGAACTCGAGTGATACCTAGAGACTGCCTGTAAAGGAAGCAAGCTGTTATCTTTCCGTTTAAGAGTTCTCCTTTCAATATCTTGCCTCGGACTTGATTTACTGATGATGAAAGGTATCGAGCGGCAGTGAAGAACCCCTAGTCAGTATCTCCCGTCCACGAAAACAGGTTTTTGGGTGAATTAGAATATAAATTGAGTTTCACTATTCTTTTCTCTAAGAGACTACTTTTCAGTTTTATTTCTCGAACATAGATTTCTATCAACTTTGTTTTCAGTTCATTTTTTCGCATCTTTGAAACTTTGAATATTTTATTATAAGCCAAATATGTCTTGCATCATATAAGGTTATAAAACAGATTTCTATCAAGTTCTAAATGAGAATTAACTTTCAAATCTATTTCCCATAGGCTGGATATTTTTCCACTTGACGAAAGTGATAAGACCCCACAGAACTAGACTGGCAGCTTCTCTGATTTGTAATGTCAACTCATCTGGGGAGTTTTGAGTCTCTCTGGTGCTCAGAGTCCACTTTCTGGCCAGGTGTTTTCACTTGGAATTTGAGCGCACCTACTACTACTATAGCCCGGGGGAACCAACCGGTAAACAAGTGATACTGGAATTGTCATGCCGCACAAAGAATGTGGAGGGACTTCTGTGTATGTGCACACATGTCCATGGAATCCAAATGCCAAAAGATTTATTTGATTAAATATATGTCATTGGCTGGGAAGTGTGGCTCAGTGGTAAAATCCTTGTCTAGCATGTACCAGGGCCTAGGTTCACCCTCTAGAACCTCCAAAATAAATGAATAATTTTTACTTACAAAGGAATATTCCATTTACTTAAAGTGACGAGCAGAACATTTCATAGCTTTATCTGAAGCATAGTGTTTATATTTATATATCTTAATGCATATTAATACGTATTACTTAATACATATATATGATATATAACATATATATTATTCTTAATATGTATATTACATGTATTTTTATACTTAAACACCAACAGTTAACAGTTCATAATGTTTCTTAACATAGTTCTTTTGTTTTTAGTTCTGTTCTTTTGCACAGAAGCATTTTTATTACTCAAAGAAAGTTATTAGCATTCTTTGTTTTTTTTTTTTTTTTTTTTTTTTTTTTTTTTTTTTTTTTTTTTTTTTCTGGCAGAACCAGGGTTTGAACTCAGGCCCTTGTGCTTGCCAGAGAAGTGCTTATTCCACTGGGCCATCTCCCCAGCCCTTAGCATTCTTAATGTAGGCAAACAATAAAATAAAATTGAGATTCAAATGGTGTGCTGCCAACTTTTCCTTACTCCCTCCTCCTGTTTCAGTTACTCATATTTCACATGTACAAATTACATCCAGTTTTGTCATCCATTTAGGTTTGCTCAAAGTTCTTGAAACAGTGGTAGCTTAACCTGCCAGTGCTGCCCAGGAACTACACTCCATACTGTATGAGAGAAACAGTGTTAAAAAAATTATATATATATATATATATATATATATATATATATTTAAATATATATGAAGTACCCATTTCTTGTAATGTTCAAAACATAAGGAAGAGTTTAATGCTTCATAATTTCTTGACTATTTTCCTGAAGAGGTTTCTCAACATGGATTTAAAATGAGTACATTTTCTTTATAGTGTTGGTTACTTTATTCTTTAACTCTTTTTTATGATAGTAATGAAAAGTTATTATAAATATATAAAGAAAATCTTGTCATTTTAGAAAAAACATTAAGTTTTTCCATCCAAATAAATGACATTCATCAGAAGATGATGATTTATATGGTTACTAAGTTTATATAATCATCAATGACTAACTTTATAATTTCATATGGTTTTACCAAAAGCCTGTAATCTATACCTTCATTCTGACTCCTTTTCTTTTTATATTTATTATTTGTTTAGTAATAAAAATCATAAAATTCCTTGATTTCTTTTACTTCTAACTTAGAATGATATATATCTTGATTTTTATTGAATTCTTGAATGTTCTTATGTTCATGTAGAATTCTCTATATTTCTTCTCTGAATACTCTTCCAAATATGTGTATCTATGCTTGCATTATCAGCCAATGGAACAGACAAACAAAATAGCATTATGAAATTTCATCATGAAAGGTGTTTTTCCCAAATCCTAATGCAATGAACAAAAATCTAGTAAAATCTAATAAGTAAGTGACAGATAATAAGACAAACAAAAAGTTTCATTAACAGAATAAAATAAAGAGATAAAATGCCACTAAATCATATTCACAAAAGAAATCATGGAAGATTATTTTTATTAAATGTTCTAGAAAAGCAAAGAGAAAGCACAATTCTTCAAATTAGCATATTCCTCTAGAAGCCAGCATTGCAAAATCATGAGGAATTACAATTAATATCTCAAATGTATAGAGAAATGTACATACTGTTGTGACTATTTCTACTGAGAATGATGGAAAGTGCTGGCAGTTAGAAAGAATAACACATACACAATTGAACAAGGCTTCTTAAAAATTATTTTATTGTTAAACAAACATCAATGAGACAGTTTCAAAACTGGTTAGTAGGAGAGATTCAACAATTAATACACCACATATTGTTGTCTTTGTAGTGGTGATTCATAGTACAAGATGCAGACATGATACCCTGTGCAAACACTATTTGTACCAGTCTTTCATCTCACTGAATTAAGAGAAAGTAGCTGTATATCTATCCTATTTTATATATACAAATACAAAATAGTCCTTCATTTGTATCTCCCTTTTTTGTTTAGTTTTGTCAGAGATGGATATTCCATTGCCATTTAAATACTGTAGGTGTATGAATTCAGCAAAATAATCCAACATAGTCCAGTAGTCTATAATATTAATGGATTACCCGTATGACTGGCAATGTCAGAAGTTGTTGACTTGAGTCTTTTGCAGCTCAACATAGTAATATGGCTTTACTTTTTACATCTGAACAAGGTATCTTCCAACAAATTAAAGATATATGATATATGATACGGTATAGCCATCTGAAGCCCAATGATACCTTTGTAGGTGAATAGGACACTTCATTAAATAACTGAAATGGACCATGCTAATGGGAATTTTACAAATGCTACTATGCTGTATAAGCTATATATGTGCTAGACTTAAGCTATTAAACCTCAAGGACAAAGATAATTTTTTGACAAGACTATTAAATATCATGGAATGCCACAAGAAAATGTTCTCCATAGTGACATACCTACAAAGCAATTAAATACTATCTTTGAGGAGCTGAGAAAAAGAAATTGTGACCCAGGTGTACTTCACCCAACCTCAAGATGATTTCAGTGCAAGAATAAAAGAAACTGCAAGATATAGCAATGGGAACTCTGCATTTACGGAGAAGAAAGCAAACTTTCTTACTAAGCATATCTAGAGAATTAGAGATGAATCAAAATGTTGCATGTCAGGCTATCGTTAAGTCTGTTGATCATTAAAACCACTTGTGTAGAAAAATTCTATTGATAAAAATAACTTGGTTCTGTTCCCTGTTATTCCTAGGTACCTGACAGCTTAACAGTCTTTAAGAACTTGCTTTAATTAATTGTCTCTAAACATTATACCATTTATACTATTATTTCCATTTTATGCATGAGGTAAGAGGGAATGTAAGGCAAGCAAAGTAAGTGAAAGGCACAAGAAGCAGCAGTGCAATCAGTGAGCCCAGGGAGAGTCATTAAGATGGCCAGACCCTTTCCTATTTCAGTTAGTTGCTCTGGTGCCCCTTGCACCTATATCCACAAGTACTCTAGCTACTGGACCATGATGGACAGCACACGCCTGGGCAGGATCATAAGGGATATTATTTGCATGTTGGCATGTTTTGTTTTCAGTTGGCTGACTTTAGATTCCTTGAAGCTAAAATGTTGCCTGTGTAATATTTTATATTTTATAGTGTAATATTACAAGTGTAGCTAACATTTATATTTTACAGTTTTCCCATGTTATCTTTGTCTTGCCTATTATTCCTATTTTCTCTGCTTCCACGTTCTGAATTAGAATTGTATTTGTTTATTTTTACTCTGATGCAAGTCTTTAATGATAGATCTTCTGTCATTTTTACTGGGTGCCCTCTAGATTAAAGCATGTTGCCTGACATCATTGTATTATTGTATTGCAATATAAATTGGTCTTTTTATGTCCTCACAAGGCTAGTCTTATGGGGAACTTTAATCATGTTGTTCTTTCTTTGTTTTTAGGACAGGATCCTGACAATGAAAGTATAGTATGCATATTTTAACTGAAAATGTTCAAGTACCAAGAGGATGCAAGTCAAAATATGCAACTTGAGAAAAAACTTATGAGAGAATATATCCTCGATAAATAGCCCTCAGATAAAGAAACTGTGCTAGGACACAGAAAATTACGTGGTATCTCCTTTCATCTTTGCCATCTCTCCAAGACCATCTATTATTATGAATTAAATATAAAATGCCTTACTTTTAAAATGGGCAGATATGATTATGCCTAATTTGTACTTTTTTATTATACTTTATCTTTAAATTCATCCATGTATTATGGAACTATAAAAATACATTACAATATTCTAGTTCCAACTTAAGTTTGTAGACCAAAAATTAGAGAAAAGAAGGGTTGCAAGGACAACCAACATTTTGGCCCTAGCCTTTCAAGGTCAGTGAAGACTCAAGACATAAGAGAATCTGTAGTGTAACATCTTGTAACTCAGTGATGTCCCAAATTTTCTGATCAAGAAGATTATGGGGCCATAGAAGAAAATGATCAGTGATGTAGTGTGTGTCTAAGGAGAGTTACATGGACAGAAAACATTCTCCGAGGCTTTCAGGAGCAAATTGGTCAAGCCATGGCTGTGACTCATCCACAAGGCTGACACTGACAAAGGATGTACAAAGTGAAGTACTAGATTACTGAATAAACCCTAAGGATACCTAACTGACCTTATCTGATCTTGGTCTTAATCATCCAGCAGAAAAGTACAAAAATGAGGTATAAAATGTAATGCCAAATAAAAAATTTCTGACATTGCAAGTCTTACAGATAACCCACTACTATTATGGACTACTGGAGTATATTGGATTATTTTGCTTAATCTCACACCTACAATATTTAAATGGCAATGGAATACCCATCTCTGAGAAAACCAAACAAAAGAAGGGGATATAAATAAAGAACCATTTTGTTTCTGTATACACAAAATAGGATAGATATACAGCTACTTTATCTTAATTCAATGAGAAGAAAGACTGCTACAAATAGTGTTTGGACAGAATATCATGTCTGCATGATGTACTATGAATAACAACTATGAAGACAACAATATGGAACATATTAATTATTGAAACTGTCCTACAAACCGGTTTTGGAGCTGTCTCATTGCTGTTTGTTTTTCAGTAAATTCAATAATAAAAAGACAAAGGAGTGCTATGCAGAAGCCTCTAGAAACAGCACTTCAGGTGCAGGGAAGCCTAAGATGATTGGCACTTGAGCAGAATGTTTCTGCAGGAATGAGAATAGGGCTGTGCAGAATCTATATCAAGAGAGTTATGGAAAGTATCTGTCCATCATTCAGACACGCCACAGCTCACAGGTAAGTACAAACAGGCAATCATATTTCAACTATGAGGCTCAGGACAAGTAGTGTTTGCATCTAGGGCAGTGTTTGACAATTCACTGGGCCTAAGTCATCACCATGGGACAAATGAAGGTCTGCTTTTTTGGCCATGGTATAGGGACAGAGATCTGTCACATGTCCCCATATTCGTGACTGCCTATAGTCCATTTAGCAAAGGCAAGGAAAAGGGAAATGTTGAACATTCAAACTTAGAAGAGAAGGGCTTTTGTTCCTGTACTGTCCTTCTAGTGTCTTTCTATTGGCGAAGCACCAAAATCACTTTAAGGAGAAATATTAAGGCAGAGAGCCTCACTCTTCTCTCTTCATCAGGCTGGCCTTGAATTCACTACATAGCCCAAAGTGGCCATGAACTCAGTGATCCTCCTGCTTAAGATCCCAAGTGTTGGTATGATAAGTATATATCATCATGACTGGCTGTAGAAAATTTTTGCAGAGAAAGTATTGGGGATGAATTGTTATCTGATTATCAATAAATTAATGACTAGCTCAGAAGGTCACATGGCATGAAGAAATTGACTTTACCTCTTGTGAGAAAAATATACAGTTGTAAGAAAAAGGGAAAATATATACAGAGTGAAGTTTTCACATGGAAATGGTAACCTATGGTACATCAATCCCTTCTCAGTTATTTCATAAACCTTCCATGTGAAAAGTACATTACTTTCTATCCAAAATTTTCCCAAAATTTCATCCTAGTTTATAATCCAGCATCATGTGGTCTAACCCAAATTTGCCTGTGATTCCTTGTATGGGACTTGTTTGTTGTAAATTTTTTGAATGAAGAGGGAAGTTATCTAATCTCTCTCTCTCTCTCTCTCTCTCTCTCTCTCTCTCTCTCTCTCTCTCTCTCTCTCTCTTTCTCGGAACTAGGGATTGAACTCAGGTCCTTGGACTTGCCAGGGAAGCACTTATTCCACTGAGCCATCTCCCTGGCCTTATCTAATGTTTGTTATACCTTAACTATCAAAATATTTTTTAAAAAATGTAAAACTACTTATTATCTTTCTTGTAGGGAATTTCACTAATTCTCTATACAAGAATGTGAACAGCCTTCTAGTAGCAGTCATCATTGTTTCATTAGTATTCTGAAATCTGACTTGGAAAATGTTAGCTGTTATCTTCAAATTCATTATGTCTAAATAACACCGTTTCATATTGATTTGTCTATTTTTGGACATCTCAGCAGTTTTGACCATAACTAGTACAGATTGCAGTATTCAATAATGGCTGTACATGCTTCATGGCAATATTATGTCTTTAATTCACTTGAAATATCCCTAGAAAAGGTATACCTGGATCATGTGGAATTTCAATTTTTCATTTTTGTGGGAATCTCCATACCTATTTCCCGAGCTTATTTACACTCCCACTAGCAATGTAGAAGTGTTCCTTTCCCCTCACTCTCTTCAGCAGCATTTATTGTTTTTGTGCTCTTGTGAGTCATCATAGGTAGGATAAAATAAATGTTGGAGGAGTAACTGACAAAATTATTTTGCCATTTTGTAGGCTATCTCATCACTCTGTCATTTTCTTTGCCATAGATAAGCTTTGTAATTGGATGCAGTCTCATTTATTGATTCTTGTGCTGTTGTGATGCTGTGCAAGAAGTTCTTGTCTGTGCCAGTGGATTAAGCTCTTTGTTCTATGTTAATGTCCAACAATTCCAAAGTTTTTGTATTTATATTTATATATTTGTTCAATTTTGACTTGATTTTAGTACAATGTGAAAGATATGCATCTAGTTTCATTCTTCTGCAGAAGAATAGTCAATTTTCCCTATGCCATTTCTTAAAGTGGCTATTTTTTCCCAGTATCTTTTTAGACCATGGGTTATATATTAAATACCTAAAGATAAATGGGTTGTTTCTACATCTCCTGTTGTATCAGTTCATCTTTCTATGTTGATTTTATTTCCATTTTAACACTGTAATATAATTTAATATTGGGAATTCTGATGATTCCTGAATTGCTCTTGTTGCTTAGGATTGCACTAAATATTCTAGTCTTTTTTGGTCCCTTACACATTTTAATATTAAATTTTTCTAGCTCTCCACTGAATATTTTTAATATTTTAATAGGCTTTATGTTAAATTAATATATAGTTTTTATTTTTTTATTTTTGTCTTTTATGGGTACCTAGGCTCTCATGTTTTTCCAGGCAGGAGGTTCTCTGCTAAATATTGGCCTACCTACAGCATTTAATAATACAGCTATTTAATTGATATTGATTCTACTTTTCTAGTAACAGAAAATGTCTTTCCTTCCTAATGTCTACTTCAAACTCATTCTCTAGACTTTTGTACTTTTCATTATAGAAGGGTTTAATCTCCTTTGTTAAGTTCATTTTTATGCATATATATTTTTTATTCTATAAAGAATAGAATGATTTTTTCTGATTAGATTCTCTTCAGGTTCACTACTGATATACAAAAATGCTATTAATTTTTGAATTCTGACATAGTAGAATAAGTTTTGTTATTAAATCTATGAGTCTTTGATGAAGCTTTGGGGAGCTTCTATTTTGAGAACCATTCATCTAAAAATAATGGTAATTAACTTCTTCCTTTCTTATTCTTATTCCTTTTATTACTTTTTCTGGTCTAACGGCTGTGGGTAATGTTTCCCGAGCTATGTTAAATAGCAGTAGTAAGAGTAATAATTTTGACCAGCTCCTGAGTGAGTCTTAGGTCCATATTCTTGGACCCTTTCCATCCTGCACCCTCGCTCTCTCAGCAAACCTCTAGCCCTTTCATCTGGCCCAAGCTCAGGCCCAGTGAGTGTGGGGGTGAGCTCCTGTGCCTGCACTGGTGGATTGAGTACAGGTCACCTTCTAAGTGAGTCTTTCACCACATTCTCAGGACCCTTTCCACCCTGCTTTCTGAGGAAACCTCCACCCTTCCCATCTTCTCCAAGTCCAGGTCAAGCTATTGTGTGGGAGAGCTTCTGGACTCCCCTGTGCCTCCTGAACCAGGGGCACAACAGAGAAGCACCACAGATTCACTGATGTGATAGAGAGGCACAATGGGTTCACTTCCAAGGAACTTAACACAAGAGGAAGGAGCCTAACACAAGAGCTAGACCCAAGCCAGGAATAACTGGATAAACTCAAACTTAATAGATCTGTACCTGAACGTCAGTAGGTACTAAGGTTACAACTGCACTAAAGCCCTACATGAAATGTCAGAAGTCAAAGCCATATGAAATGACAAAAGAGCAAAGTGCAATCTCAGGCCTCGAGCCCACCAAGAACTAGTACTGAGGACACTAGCTCAGCTGAAATGTATGAATTAATAACATCAGAAGTAAAGAAACGACAGCAGGAAGGTATAGAAGAACTCATTTCAGAATTTCATTTCTGAAATTAAAAAAAATAATTCTGAATACATAGCATCTGAAGTAAAGAATCAAACACAGAAAAATAAAGAGGAAACCCAGTACCCACCCAAAACAAGTGCATAGGACAATAGCTCACCTGAAATGCATGAATTAATAGTGTCAGAAGTAAATAAGTAAGAGCAAAAAGATATAAAGAACGTAAATCGAAATTAATTTCTGAAATAAAAAGGAATCCTTGAATTCATAGCATGTAAAGTACAGAATCAAATGAAGAAAAACATGGAGGAAACCCAACCTGAAAAAAATGTGGCAATAAAAGAATTAATGGGTGCTTCTGAAGAAGACACTGATAAAAAAAATAGAGGAGATTAGAAAAAAGACAGACTTCTTCAATGAGCAATACAGAAAAGACATAGATCACAAGAAACAGAGTCAAAGAGATATAGAGGATCTTACCTCAACCACAAGCCTGAAAACCCATTTGAGTGAAAGTGAAGACAGAGTGTCAGATCTTGAAGACTCTGGTGCAGCTAGTGAAAAGGTAAGAAAAGATCTCTTAAAAACAACTAGGATGCAGGAAAAAATAATTCATCACCTGCAAGATGATGCAAAGATGAACAACGTGAGAATAATAGGCATTAATGAGAAAGATGGAGTCAATACAAAGGATATAAAAAGAATATGGGCAGAAGTAATAGCAGAACACTTCCCAAAGATGAGGAAACAATATGACACTCAGGTAACTGAAGCATACAGAATACTAAATAACTTCAACCCAAATAAAAACACACCAAGACATATAATAGTCAAGATCCCAGAAATCCAGTGCAAGAATGCCATACTACAAGCCGCTAGAGAAAAGCAGCAGATTACATTCAAAGAAAAACCCATCAGAATAATAACCAACTTTTCTTCACAAGCCATGAAGGTAAGAAGAGTATGGAGCACACTACTTCAAATCCTCCATGAAAATAAATCCCAGCCCAGACTACTATACCCTGCAAAACTCTCCAGTTTGATGAAGAAGTGAAATACTTCCATGACAATGAACAACTAAACAATTTCATGATGACAAAGCTAACCCTTCACAGACTACTTAAAGGTGTTCTAGAGAGCGAACAAAATAATCAGAACCAAGGGGAACAGAAGAAACCCACTAAATAGGGCAAACAATTAAACACAGTACAAAAGGTCAACATTTCAATCAAAGTCAACACATCTCAATTATAACCATCAACATAAATGGACTCAATTCACCAAATAAGAGAAGTAGACTGGCATAGTAGATTAGATAACAAAATCAACAATATGCTGTGTACAAGAAAAACATTTAAATCAAAAAGAAACTCATAGGCTGAAGCTCAAAGGATGGAAAACAATAATACTACATGCCCCAGCACATCAGAAAAAAGCAGGGGTAGCAATCCTGGTCTCAGACAGTCTCAACTTCAAACCAACAACAAACAAGCGAAATAAAGAAGGCCACTATATACTGGTTAGGAGAAAAATTCAGGAGGAAAAAGTAACATTCACAAATATGTATGCAGCAAATGTGGGAGCACCGAACTATATAAAACACGTCTTAATGGACAAGAAAAATCTAATATCCAATACCACAATCTTTATAGGAGATCTTTACACTCCCTTATTGCAAAAAGATAGGTCAACCAGACAAAAATTAGCCAAGAAGTAACAGAATTGAACAACAGCTTGAAACAAAAGGATTTAGTGGACATATACACAGTGTTCCACCCAAACACAGCTAAATACACACTCTTTTCAGTTGCACATGGGTCATTCCCTAAAATAAATCACATACTGGTTCATAGATCACGCTAAAGTGTCTGTAAGAAAACAGAAATTATCCCATGCACATTATCTAACCACACTGCAATGAAACTGGAAATAAACAAGAAAAGAAACCAGAAAAACCCCCTAAATATATGGAAATTAAACAACATCCTACTCAGCAATCGATGCCTCAGAGATGAAATCAAATAACAAATTCATCAATATCTGCAATTCAATGAAAATTCAAGAACAACTGATCAAAATTAATGAGATGTGATGAAAGCAGTTCTCAGCTGAAATTTTATAGTTATGAACTTGCACTTTAGGAAAACAGAATAGGAACAAATAAACACCCTAGTCTACACCTCCACAACTCAAAAAGGAAGAGAAAACTAAACCCAGAACCCAAAGACAGGAAGAAATCACAAAGATTGGAGATAAAATGAACTCAATTGAGATGAAGAAAACAGATCAAAGAATTAAAGAATCAAGAAGCTGGTTCTTTGAAAGACTAAATAAAATCAATAGGCTCCTAGCTAACCTCATCAAAGAGGGAAAAGAAAAAATTCAAATACATGCATTAAGGAATGAAAAGGGTGTAATCACCACAGATTCTGTGGAAATTCAGAAGATTATCAATAGCTACTTCGAGAATCTTTACGCTCACAGAAGACACAGGTGAAATGGACAGATTCCTAGAAAGGTAAAAATCACCAAATCTGAATGAACAAGATATAACCATTCTGAATAGCCCAATAACAGCCAATGAAATATGAGATGTAATAAAAAAAAAAAAATCTACCAGCAAAGAAAACTCCAGGTCCTGATGGGTTTATAGCTGAATTCTGCAAGAAATTTGTGGAAGATATATGCCTTATCCTCCTCAAATTCTTCAAGGGAACTGAAAAGGAAGCAATCTTCCCAAAATCATTCCTGGAGGCAAGTATTAGACTGATTCTAAAACCAGGGAAAGACTCAACTAAAAAAGAGAACTGCAGGCCAATCTGCTTCATGAGCATAGATGCAAAAATCCTCAATAAAATCCTAGCAAATAGAATACAGCACATCATCAAGAAAAACATATACCATGACCAGGTAGGATTCATCCCAGGGATGCAAGGATGGTTCAATATTTGAAAATCTATAAATGTAATACACTATATCAATAGAGCGAAAATTAAAAACCACATGATCATCTCAATTGATGCAGAAAAGGCTTTTGACAAAGTCCAAACTCATTCATCTTCAAAATCCTACAGAAAATGGAAGGCCTCTACTTCAATCTGTTAAAAGCCATTTATGAAAACCCAATGGCGAGCATAATTCTAAATGGGGAAATACTGAAATCTGTTACTCTTAGATCTGATACAAGTCAAGGATGTCCTCTATCACCCCTTCCATTCAAGATAGTTCTGAAATGATTAGCTAGAGCCATTAGACAAGAGAAAGAAATAAAAGGAAATAGAATAGGTAAAGAAGAAGTCAAATTATCATTATTTACATATGACATACTTTATTATGTCATTATTTACATATGACATACTTTTTATTTTGGAAAAATCCAAAAAACTCCACCAAGAAGTTACTAGAATTAATACACAAATTCAGTAGCATAGCAGGATATAAAGCCAATACCCAAAAGTCAATAGCAGTCTTCTACACAGACAACAACTCTGAGAGGGAAATTATAGAAACAATATCTTTTACAATAGCACGACAGAAAATGAAATACCTTGGAATTAATCTAACTAAAGAAGTCAAAGATCTTTTCAAGGAAAATTACAGAAAATAGAGATCATAAAGGTTTTAGAAAATGGAAAGATATTTCCTGCTCTTGGATAGAAAGTACCAACATTGTGAATATGGTCATACTCCCAAAATTGCCGTGCAAATTTAATGCAGTCCCTATTAAACTAACACCAACATACCTCACAGACTGACAGACATTATTCCTAAAATTTATTTCGAACCAGGGAAGACCTAGAATAGCAAAGCAACCCTGGCTAACAAAGACAAGGCAGGAGGCATTACAATCCCTGACTTGAAATTATACTACAAAGCTACTGTGATAAAATCTACATACTAGTGGCAATGAAATAGACCTGAGGATCCTTGGAGCAAATTAGAAGATGCTGAAGCCTCTATAAAGACACTCAGCCACCTGATCTTTGACAAAGGGGTCAAACATGCTCACTGGTGAAAGATAGCCTCTTTAACAAATTGTTCTGGAAAGACTGGCTCTCTACATGTTGAAAACTAAAACTTGACCTGGATCTATCACCATGCACTAAGATAAAAACAAAATGGATTAAAGATCTAAACATTAAAGTAGAAACACTAAATCTCCTGGAAGAGAAAGTAGGAGGAACTCTTGAAGAAATAGGGGTAGGCAAACAGTTCATGAACAAACATGTATTTGCATGGGAAACACTTGAAAGAATTGACAACTGGGACTAACTCTTATTGAGTTTTTGCACATCAAGAGAAATTATCCATGAAGTGGAGAAACAACTCACAAATTTTGAAAATATCTTAACTAATAAGCACTCATACAAAGGTCTGCTCTCTACAATTTATAAAGAACTAAGATGCATCAGGACCCTTAAATTTAAAGACACAGTCCAGAAATGGGCATCCGAGGATGAAATTAAAGAAACGGATATTATATGAAAAAATGCTCCATGTCACTAGTGATCCATGAAATGCAAATTAATACAACACTGAGATACCATCTCACCCCAGAAATAATGGCTATCATAAACAAATAACCAACAACAAATGTTGGAGAGGCTGTGAGGAAAAAGGAACACTTCTCCACTGCTGGTGGGAGTGTAGACTGGTGCATTTATTATGCAAATTAGTGTGGATACTCCTCACAAACCTAAGACTGGAAGTCCCATTCAAGCCAGCTATCTCCCTAGTGGAAATTTTCCTGGAGGAACTGAAAACATCATATCATAGTGATATATATGTACCTATGTTTACAGAAGCATAATTTGTGATAGCCACATCTTGGAAATAAACAAGATGCTTGTCACCTAAGGCATCGATGAAAAAGATGTGGTATTTCTATACAATAGAGCATTACTCAGCTATAAAGAATGATAAACTCAGAGCCTTCGCATTTAAATGGATCCCACTTGAAAATATACTCAAAAGTGAAATAAACCAGATTCACATGTATAAGTATTATATATTCTCCCTAGTATAATAACTCAGATGAAGAATTACAAATAGAATACTATAGCACACTTAAAACGAAAGCAAGAACCTTCAGACTAGACAATGAACAGAGACCAAGGAGAAGAACTAGGAAACACAACAGATGCGAAGCCATACAGCTATATGTACAAGATGGGCAAGGCAAAGATCCTCAGAATCTTCAAAGATTTTCAAATCTTGCAGTTAATTGGAAGGAGTGTTACCCTGACAAACTATATGTGTTGGTACCTGTGAGCTAAGCAAGTGCACTGAAGATGACAAGTTGTAGTAGTAAGTTCAGGCTGGGAGGGCCTGTCACTCTGGTCTTCTGAATAGGTGGTGCTTCTCATGACATGCTTGTTGCTGCTGAGCTATCTCTAGGGTATATGCTATTTAAAAAATAAGGGGGGGGTGAATGTAGACAGGAGAGAAGAAAAGGAGTGATGTGGGACTGTCCTGCTACAATGCTGTATAAGGTTAGATTTCTAAACTTATGTGTAAATATATATAATTGTTTAATCCTATTTTTAAGATATATTTTAACTTTTTTACATTATATTTTGTAGGAACTTAAAGTTTAACATATCAGTACTTGATGAAAAATATCTGTTCCATGTTAATCCTAAAATGTTTAATATTCAGACAGAGAATGAGGTTAAGCTCGACAGCCTAGAATGTACATTAATAACAATAAGCTTCTCCTCTGGAGGGTTAACAACCTAAGTTTGCAGACCTGAAATTAGTGAAAAAGGAGGGCCACAAGGAAACCTAACATTTTGACCCTAGCCTTTCAAGGTCAATTAAGACTCAGGACATAGGAGAACCCGTACTGTAACATCATGCAACCCATTTGTGTCCCAAATTTCCTGATAAATGAGATTATGGGGCCAAAGAAGAAAGTGATCAAGGATGTAAAGAGTGCCTAAGGAGAGTTTCTTGGAAAGAAAACATTCTCTCAGGCTTTCATAGAAAGCAAATTGGTCAAGCAACATCCGTGACTCCACCACATGGGTGACACAAAGGATCTACCAACTGTGGTACGGTGTCTCAAGAGAAATTCTGAGGGGTTTGACTGACCTTATTGAGATATAAAAGCTATATTTCTTGTTACATAGGTCTTGCTTTATCTTGGTCTTAACCTTCCAGCAGAAAAGTAATAAACTGAATTATAAGAAGTAAAACCACGTTATTATGCTGAGCTGTAAAGTACTCAAGGCAACAACTTCTGACATTGTCAGGTGTAAGGAAAACCCAATACTATTATGGACTACTGGACTATTTGAGAGTATTTTGCTGGAGTCGCACACCTATAATATTTAATTGGCAAAACTAAACAAAAAAAGGGGACGCAAATGAATGACCATTTTGTATCTGCATATTCAAAATAGTCAAGATAGATATACAGCTATATTCTCTTAATTCAATGAATAGAGGGATCTGTTGTAATAGTGTTTATAAATGAGTATCATGTCTGCATCTTGTACAACAATTATCCACTAAGAAAACAATATGCAATGTATTAATTATTGAAACTGTCCTACTAATTTCATTTGAAAATGTCTCATTGCTATTTGTTTCTGAATAAAATTATGAAAAAAGAAATAAAAAGATGAAACAAAACAAAAAAGGAGTGAATATTTTCTTCTCGTTTCTGATTTTTGAGCGAAAGTTTTTAGTGTTTGACCTTTTAGTATAATATCAGTTTGTGGTACACAGCTTTTTCAAATTGAGATAAAGACAATTTCTTCCTATTTTCTTTGTGTTTATTATAATGAACATGTTTTGGACATTTTGAAATGACTTTCCTGTTTATTGAGAAAACCATGTGGTATTTGTTTTGGGTTTTATTGTTCATACAGTTAATAACACTTATTGATTGGTATATGATGAACTATACCTGATTCCTGGCGTGAAGCCACTCGGTCTTCTAGATAATTTGTTGCTTTCTGCTTGCCAGTATCTTAGAGAGGACTTTAGTCTGTGTGTCCATTAGAGAAATGGGTCTGTAGTACTCCTCATTGGTTAGGTCCTTCTCTGGTTTTGCTATCAGGATAATACTTCTGTGAACGACTTTGGGAGTATTGCTTCACTTTTGGTTCATTAAAATGTTTGAGCAGTGGAATTAGATATTTTCTAACTTTCTTTTAGCATTCATCAGTGAATCTCCGTCAGGTCATGAGATTTTCTCTGCTGGTAAGTTTTAATTTAATTTTCAAATTAGCTGATTGATATTGGGTTATTAACATATTTATATATTCTTGATTTAGTTCTGATTATTCATATGTCTATGAGTCTGTCAATTTCTACTGCGTGTTCCATGTTACTAGAGTACAGGCTCTCAGAGTAAGTATTGATGATCAAGATTTCCACTGGAAGCATTGTGATTTTACACTTTTCAATCATAATTATATGAACTTGAGTCTTCCCTCTTCTTGATAAAGTTGGCTAAGTATTGATCAATTTAATTTAGCCTTAAAAATAACCAATTCTTTTATTCATTGATTCTGTGAACTGTTTTCTTCATCTTAATTGCATTAAATTCTACTCATATTTATAATTCCTCCCTCATATTCATTTTCTAGAAATTTGTGGTTCAATAGTAGGTTGTTTACCTCAGCTCATTTTATTTCCTGATATGAGAATTCACCACTATAGTTTCCTCTTTTAGGATCATTTTCAGTGCATGTCCTAAATTCTGTTTGTTGGGCTTTTTATATAATGGAAGATATTGCTTAATTTATTCTTTAATTTTTGTCTGTGATCCATTGATTGTTCAGGAGGATTTTCCTTAATTTTCACATGTTTATATAGTTTTTATGGTTTCTTCTTGCCACTGATTTGCAATTTCATTCTACTATAGTAAGGTAAGCATGGGATAGTTTCAACTCCTTCACATTTATTTAAGCATGTTCTGTGCACTGGTACATAGTCTACTTTAGAGACTGACCTATGTGCTACTGAGAAGAATGTGTATTCTGATGATATGGGGATGAATGCTCTACAGGTATCTACTAAATTCTTTTGTTCACAGGTTTGGGTCAATGTCTATGTTTCTTTACTGAATTTTTTTCTAGTTGATCTATCTGTGGCAAAGGCATATTGATGTCTCCTATTATAATTATATTAGTGCTTATATAATTTTCCATTAATATTTGATTTATGTAGTTGGTGCACTGGTTATTTGGTGCATATAATATATATATATATATATATATATATATATATATATATTTACTATTTCTTCTTAGAGTTTTCTCTTAACAAGTATATAGTGACCTTTTTTATCTCTTTTGAGAGAGACAAAGAAGTCTTACCTTTAAGTTCATGTTGTCTGCTATTACAATAGCTACCTTAACTTTTGCCTGGGTTTCTGTGTCATGCTTTCCATCTTTTGGTTGTCAATCTATGAATTTCTTTTAAAAAACTGATGTGGAATTTCAAAAGAAGAACAGAAAATTAACAATTGTTGTTATACTACACTTTATATCATCAAATTTGTTGCCCAGATTGCCACATATGGGCATGCAAGACCGACCAAACAACTAAATATTAACTCTTCCTTTGAATAAGACATTAGAAATACCATGCAGTTTTTTTAGAATAACAAGATAAAAGGTATTCAGTAGTGATTGTTCTATTGCACACTGTTGTCTTCAGTGTAGATTTGTTCAGATTATGGATATTAGCCAATCACTTGAGGAATGATTTAAAAAGATTTGATAATTTTATGCAATGAAATACTACTCAACTATAAAGAAGGATAATCTTCAGGATTTTATTGGTAAATGGATGATGCAACTTGAGGCCATACTCTTAAGTGAAATAAATCAGACCCACATGTTAAACATCATATGGTCTCCCTAGAGTACAAACCTAAAAATCTTAATAAAATTCAAAAGCTACAATGGATATAGCAAAATGAAATAAACTGAATTTATTATTGCAATGAATGAATTTCTTGAATTCAGCATACTGTTGGAGTTAGCCTTTTGATCCACACTGCTAGTCTTTTTCTTTGGATTGTTGAATTGAAATCATTGACATTAGTGGTTAGAACAGATATGTGTTGGGTTTTCCTTCTCATATTGCTGTCCTGTTTGTTGTTCGAATTTGGCTTTCCCTTTTGTTTAATTGTTTGCCCTTTCTGGTGACTTCTTTCCATTCACATTCTTGGAATTATAGTTCTCTCTCTCTCTCTCTCTCTCTCTCTCTCTCTTTCTCTCTCTCTCTCTCTCTCTTTCTTCCTCTGTCTCTGTCTCTGTGTCTCTCTCTCATATTCTTCATAGTATTATTTTTTTTTGTAGTACCAAGGATTGAACTCAGAGCCATTCACTTGCCAGGCAGACAATTATTCTACTGAGATATCTGCCCAGCCCTGTTTTTCATAGTATTTTGAAGAGCTGTTTTCATGGTTATGAATTTCTTCAATTATTATTTGTCATGGCAATGTTTTGTTTCTCCATTAATTCTGAATGAAACTTTTGCAAATGCATCAATCTGGATTGGAGTTTATTTTCTTTTATGGTTTGAATTGCTTTACCCCAAGCTCTTCTCAATTGGAGCATTTTTGTTGAGAAGTCTGCTGTATTCCTTTATAAATGATGTATTTCTTTTCTATAACCTCTTCTAATATTCTGTTCTTGTGTTGAATTCCTTGGATCTTGATTATTATATAAGTTGATTTTATTTATTTTAGACATGGTTCTTTGGAGTTCTATTTGTCGCACTTAATCATGTATCAAACTTTATCCTGTTTGGGAAGTTTTATGCTATTATTACTATGAAGAAATTTTTAATGACAGTGACAATATTTCTAGTTCTCTTGTTGACTCTGACCAATCCTATATTATTCTTCTTTTCTTCATTTTACAGCAGTTGAATTGAGTTTTCATGATTTCCTCCCATTTTTAAGAGATATTTCTTTTATAGTTGACAACTGAAATCTTGTGTTCTAGATGTGCTATTCTATATTCGTCTTTGCTAAACTTGATATATTTACTTCAATAGAATTTTTAATCTCCTCTAATATGTTTAGATCTCTTTCATGGCTTTCATTTATTTCCATTTTTTTGTATTGGACATCATTTCCATAATTTTGCTAAGCTCCTCTTTTTATAACTATGTCTAACCTAGATTTCTTGTGCATTTCATTTTGATTATAATTTCTTTATTTTTTGCTTACCTAGAGGATTGTACTGGAGGATACACTGTGTCAACTTGAGAAGTTTAGAAGTTTAATGAACTGACTCAGCAGAAAGCCAAGGTTCTTACTTTGTAAACATCCTCATCCTATTCAAGAGGAAGGCATGGATATTGTGTGAGTTCTGCACCCCCCGACCAAGACAGCGTATTTATAATGTAAGGAGAGGAGAGAGGCTTTCTAGAAACCATAGATGCTGCCTCTCACTTTGATCTTTACTGTTTTCTACAGCCAGGAACCTCTACCCTCTGCCATGTGCTATTGTGCCTTGGAACTAGTTAAGAATGGACTGAAACCTCCACAAACTGTGAGTTACTGTTTGGTTTTCTTCTTTAATCTTTATCCAATTTTGGTATCCAAATTATTCTGGATTTGTGGAAATAATTTAGAAGTGTTCATCCTTTTCACTTTCATTGAAAATTTTGAAGACTACTGACATTAGTTCATTAAAGTTCTGCTAAAATTTAGTGGTAAATCCATCTACTTCTGACAATTGGGACATAGGGAAATTGCAAACTAAAAATGGAAGAAAAAGAAAAATGTGGAAAAAGAAAAGAGAAGAAAGAGGCTGGGGAGATAGCTCACTGGAGTAAGTGCTTGCCTGGCAAGCTCAAGGTCCTGAGTTCTATCCCTGGTACCACCAAAAACAAACAAAAAAAAAAAGGAGAAGAAAAAAATAGATTACAAAGGATAAATGGAGAGAAAAGATAGGCTTTGGGAATTTATATTTATACCTCGAACAGAGGGTTGTGGGTAGTTTTTCTTTTGAAGTCAGAATTAAACTTTATATTACAATGATAGAAATCATTAAAAACATTTATATTGTCCCGCATTACAGCACAACATTTCCATGGAATAGTTCTTGTTATCAATAAAATCACATTAGTTTGCAGAATTGAACTAAGTCCATAGTTCTTCAAGATAAAAAAGAATGACTTAATAAGTAAATTTTTAGACTTTTAAAAATCTAGAATAAATATATGGCTTCATTATAAACATCCTATATAGCCTATTATTAGATTACTTCTATGATTAATTAGTATCATAAGTATGCATTCTTAGCATTGTTTGGTGAATTGAAATACAGTAGAAAAATTAACATAGTTCAGAAATATTAAGTACATATTTTGATACATTTTAAACTGTATGATAATGATAACATATTTGTAGGGCTCTGATTAACACTTGCTACTCATAAAATTTTTGAATCATTTTTACTATTAATCTGGACATTTTTGATTTTTCATATCAAATGACTGACATTCTTATGTTTGCACAAATGACTAAGTTTTAAAAATAATTTGATGTGAAAAATATAAGTAAGACCTCTGACAGATAAAAATAATGCAATTTTTTCTAATGCATCATTCATTTTGTATAATAGTTGGTTTAAAACTTTTGAGAGGTTTGTTTGTGCAGACTGAAAGGAGGAACAGGGTAACAGGAAAAATAATTGGAACCTGAAAGGAGCTTTAAGGAGGTTGAGATCACATTAATAAAATCTAGTTAAAAAGACTGGAGATATAACCCTAAATCAGTGTGAAACTGATAGGTGAACTATACAAACAAAAGTAACCATTACTTTGTGTTCATAGATGCGTGTATAGGTGTATGTACATATATATTTTAGAGAGCAAGGAAGGAAAATAAAGTAATATTTTATTTTTACTTTACAGTACTTGTATACCAGACAAGAAATGAGGAAGAAAGGAAGATTTGAATTTGAGAAGCAAAGTCAAGAAAAAGGAGAGGTATAGGCAGTTTAAATGAAAAATGTAGGATACTGTGAGATTAGACTCAATTTATAACCCAAATGAACACTAATTCAGCAAACCCATTAAATAACTCTTGTCATATAGCTCTCACAGAGTAGTGAGAGAGAGAGAGAGAGAGAGAGAGAGAGAGAGAGAGAGAGAGAGAGAGAAACAGACAGAAAAGAGACAGAGACAAATACAGAGAGAGAAAAAGGAAGGAGTGAGACAGACAGACAGACAGACAGACAGACAGACTGACTGACTGATTGAGAAGAGATTGAGAATAACAAATGGATCAACCTTGGGCTGATTTACATTGAAATTTGAATTCAACTATATTGCTCTCCAGTAGACCTTGTAGAACTTTTACTCTCAGATAATGATTCTATTATTCCCAGGAAACACCACTACTCAGTCATTGTGGAAGGGAACTTTGTTAGGCAGAGCAGTTTGTAAGTTAGTTCTCTATGACTGATTTATTCTTCTGCACCTTGGTGTGATAGGGGTAGAAAGTCTGGATGATCCAGAGAGAGCACTTTTGCTTCCTGTACAGAGTTTGCTAAATTCCAGCATGTGCTTCCATGATGGGCTGGCTAATAACTGGTTCTGTTTTATGCCATACTTTTTGTAGATCTGAGGAGGAGTTGTGCGCCCCCTGGGACTACTCTAAGGTACAATGTTCATATGCTTCCTGAAAGGGCAGCCACAGTCTCAGACCCCTTCCCTCCAACAATATAATGAGGCTACCTCTGTCTGATTTTACACTGAAACTCTCACTCTGCATTGCTGCCTGTTAGCCCCAAGAAACACTCCAGCTCCAGCTTTCCCTCTACCTGGAGTTAAGAGGTTGTTGCCCCTCTCTAGTCTCACTCTCAGACCTTTAGTTTACTGTGACACAGTCACTTTTCCCAGGTCTTATTCTCACTATTAGGGAAGTTAGCCAACTCCTCCCTGTGCTTCAGCAGTAGTTACATCCTGACCTTATAACAAATATACATATTTTCTGTATCTAGGCAAAGGGAATTAACCAGGAAGGGTTTCCAAGCTGGTTCTCCTTGAATAGGCCACACGCTCATTTCAGTCAGGCAAAGGGCCAGAAAGCTTATGATGGCTTTCAGAGCAGATGCTGCTCATATGATCGATGGCAATTATCATCCCCCCCTCAACTAGAGGTACTCATGTCTCCTTACTGCATGGGGTAGGTACTCCTAATCCTGAGTAAGAACCAGAGCTTAGGGACCACACGGCATCTTTCTTGATATTGCAATGGGAAGTGGAATTCCTCCTTCCCTCTAAGCTACTTCTTTGGGCCAGGGTTTTTTTTTTATTTCAGCCAACTTACTTATATTTCTCCTTCTTTTGGGTATTAACTGGTTCATTTTACTCTCAGGATGTTATCATTTGAGTCACAGTGAGACACAATCTCACATAGAACATAGAACATTTTATTTTGGATGAATACACTGGAACAGTACTGACATTAGCCTGTCATTTTGCACTGTGAATCATTTTTTCAAATTAATTAAACAGTGTATTTTGAGATATGAAGCTAAAAATGTTTCATATTTTTAAAAAGACAAATGTAATGAAGTAAACCAAAAAGCAAGATATAAGTTCATTAGACATGTTCACAGTGCATCAGTATTGTGGGGCTGTAACAATTTAATTGTGTTCTTGTAAGTACAAAATTGTAGTTTTCATGGTACTGTTGGTTTCACAGTTCAACAGAGCTGTCGGGAATAGCTCAGATAGTAAATCACTGAAACATTAGGGTTAGATAAGACTGATATTGAATAAACACTTTATAAGTTATGTATTAGTGAAAATTCTACTTGTATTGCCTTCTAGTTAAACTCAGATTTCTATAGCATACCTGTCACATTTTTATCTAGCATTTTCTTACATCAATATCTGTCCATGATACTTCTTTACCTGAGTGTTTTCTTTACTGTATTTTTATCAATTTTTGTTACATAGCAAGAGTAATTTGTTGGAAACATGGCTTCTGAAATCTCTTACAGTTAGAGGGCTTAACATAAACCCTTTTTATACTTTAGTGAACCAAAACTTTGTCAAATAATTTATGAAATGAGGAAAATATGATTGTGAATTATTGTTTAAAATATTCTAACAGATTTCTGCAATGATTATTATGGTAGTAACAGCAAAACAGCATTATTTAAATATATAAAAGACAAGGGACAAAACCCCAAATTCCCAAATCCATCACAGAGAATTATGATAGGTGCAAACACCACTTATGCAAAATTATCTCCATAAAGAAGTTCAAAATAAAGTCTAAGACCCAATTTCTAATTCTTATTGATCTCTTCCATTAATCCTCCCTACTCACACTAATATTTATGCTTCAAAATTTAAGTTCTGACAAAGGCCTTCTATATAGAACATATAAAGAATTTAAAAAAGTCAGACCCCCAAATTCAAACACCCAATACAACAAAGGCCATTTGAAATAAATATACACTTCTCAGATGAAGAAATTTTAATGGCAAGTACATACACATAAAAAATGTTCAATCTCATTGACCTTTCAAGAAATGCAAATTAAAACAACAGTGAAATTCCATCTCACCCTGGAAAGAAAGGCTAACATCAAGATGTCATCCAATAACAAATTTTGAGGAAGCTGTGGAGAAAAAAGAACCCTTCTGGATTGTTGGTAGAATTTCAGACTGGTACAACCACTATAGAAATCAGTGCAGAGATTACTTCAAAAGCTAGGGTTGAAAATACTCTTGAAGCCAGCTATCCCCTTCCTACGTATTTTTCCAGAAGAATTGAACACCTCATACCACAATGATACGTGTTCATCCATGTTTACAGCAGTGTAATTTGTCAGAGCTAAATCCTGGAAACAATTTAAATGACCATTAACTGAAGAATCGATAAAAAATGTATATATCTTTACATAATAGAGTAATATTCAGCTACAATACAGGAAAACTTGAGTCCTTTGTCAATAAATGGATACAACCAGAGAACATGCTCTTAAGTGAAACGTATCAGACATAAATGTACTAACATTGTATTATCTCCTTAGTGTGAAAACCTGAAAGAGAAAAGCGAAATCTGAAGGGCACAATAGATACTGAGAAAAGGAATAAACTTACTCAAAAAGAAAGAGTTACTGAACTGAGGAGAAGGACAAGAGAAGGAGTGGGGGAAAGAGAATTAGCTATGTATGACAGCAGAATGGGTCAGACAACTGTACTGTGCATTTATGCTATTCTATGGAAAGAAGCAGTTAATACTTTAATTTGTTTAGTTTCCTTTTTTCAATTGTTTGTATTTTTTCTCATCTTAATTTCTTATACATATCTTTTTTCTTTATTCTTCAAATTTTACATGCATCTATCTGGTAATATAAATAGTCAGAAGATTACACTATGTATTACACCAAATACTGCCAAATCCATATTATTTCGTTAAGTAAAATTATGTATCACTTCTGATATTGTCTGTTTTAATTCTAGTTTTGACTGTAATTTGGACTTAAAATTTGTTTACAAATTTAAGTTTTCTTTTCTTTTTTTTTTTTTTTTTTTTTTTTGGCAGAACTGGGGATTGAACTCAGGCTTTTGTGCTTGTGAGGAAAGCATTTGTTCCATCTCCCCGATCCCTAAGGTTTCTTTCAATCTCTTAGCTTCTCACATTTTCACCCCACCCCCAGTTCCCAAAAATTATTATTTTCTTACTCAAACATCGGCAAAAAATTCATTGTATTTTAGTTTCTAATTTTCTTTATGAATTTGATATACTGAGTGAGAGAATATGTGTGCCTTGCCTCTCATTTTATCTCTAGTGCTCAGAATGTTAGCCATTCAACATATTTTTGCTAAATTAGTAGTATAAAAACATGGCTAATACATTTGGTATTTCTAATTTAGAGCTCTCATATAGGCATATAAAGAACTTTACCTGATTGACTTTATAATTGAGATTTTACAGTTCTGCTAGAGAGTAAAAATTTACTTGTATTAAGGCATTTCTTTTCATGAGACAACACTAAAGTATTTTTTCAGAAAAACATGTACTGATTAGTGAATACTATTCTTTATTACATTATTTTTAGCAGTACAATTTTTTGGTTTTTTTTTTATTCCAGATTACAGGAAATATTATTACTGACTTAGTTTCTAAGTTGTTCGAAGTATTTAATACAATCAAAAGTGAATTTTTTCCTGTATGTGAAAATGTCTACATGTGCATTATATAATATTATTATACTAAAGGTTTAGAAGTTCTGGCTATAAACCAGAAAACATTATTATTTTAAGAAAAAAAACAGCTTTACAACGGCATAAGTTAGACTCTAGATATCATGATTTCATTTCTAGTGATCCACAGAGGTAGATTGGGAATGTAATTGTCTGTATATCACCATAGTTTTGAATTTTGATATATATTTGGAATTTTGATAAGACATCTTTACAAGTGGAATTTACTTCATGTTTTTCTTTTGTCATTTATATCAAATGAGCATGAGTATTTGTAGAATAATAATCTAGTATGGGTTTTGTCCTCCAAGTTTTATATATAATTTAATTTTCTATTCAATAATACAATGATTCTATACTATAATAAGCCTTTTTAAAAATAAATATTCCAAAGGTGTTCTGTTATGATTTCTGTTTTGAATGTGTTTGAACTTTTGCTTCAAAAGTTAGGTCCATTATTTTGTTTTGAGGTTTTACTTTCCATATTGTGTGTGTAAATTCTATGAACTCAGAATAATCTCATTCTTAACTCCTCCAAGTCTTATTTACCACCATATTCTTTTATTAATAAATCACCAGTATTCCTGTGTGAGGATGTGTGCGTGGTGGGGAAACTCACTGCTTCTAAATCAATGTAATAACTCTTCTTTTATTCAATCTAACAAAATAATAGTGTCCTTGTTCAGAGAATGCAAACATGATTGCTACTCTGAAGAAAGGCTGTATTGAGACAGCCGAAGTACAGAGTGAATATTTGTATTTATTTAGGGAATAAAGGTAGAAGGCCATCGCTCCTTGGTGGGGTGAGTGACCAATCAGAAGCAGAGCCAGAATACATTCCATGTCACAGAGGTTGTTTGGATGCAAGGCTAGGGTTAAGAAATATGTACCTTCTTATTTTAAATTTCGGTTTTAATAAGCTCTTAAATATCCACAAGGGCCATTTTGTCTTTCAATCATAAATCTATTCCAAGTAGAGTTCATAAAATTGATATGGGAAGTTCTTCCTTGCCACCAAAGAGCACTCATAAGAAACATTTATGTGGAGCAGATTGTTATAAAAATTTTATATTTCCTCACAGGAACAATGTTATAATTTGATATTATAGAACAAGCATCAAATAAATCATAGGCACAACTGAAAATATGTCATAAGGTAAGATGTACAACTATAAATTTGTGCAATAACTCCAAACAATAAAATTATGCTCCATGTTTTAAGCAAAGGGATAAATGTACTATTCACTGTGATCATTCATGGGCCCAGGTGAATCATACAGGAGAAGTAAAATATATAACAATGCAATTTGATTAGATTATAAATTTGACCTACCTGCAAGATTTACACATTTTCGTTTTCTTCTTTCGTGCTTTCTTTTAGCAGCACCCCTGTCTGTTACTACACCCTATATATCAAAGTTACTCCACTGTACCTGAATTTTAGTTGACAGATTCATCCTCACCTACAGTCATTAAATGTAAACTTGAAATTTATCTTAAATCAACTGTTTGGAAACCCTATTTCTAAGCACAAAGATATGTGTGTGATGCTGATGACATACACTTGTCTGGCTTTATTATATTTTTCATTTTATTTTGTTTTTCAAAAGTTAGTGGCATGGAGGAATGATAGAAATTTTTAGCTGAGTGATTCAAATACTTTGAATCATCTGTGTACCTCTTTTTCTCTGTTGGTCCCAAAGAGTTGCTCTTGCCAGATGGTAGCAAAAAGTGGAGAATTGAAGGAATGAATTTAAAATATATGAGAAATAAGTGGATACAAGCGGTCTCACAAGTGAATACTTAGTAAGAGCTATGGAAATCATAAAGTAGATTTTGAAACAAGATAAAAGAGTATTAAAAAATCTTGGCATAGTGCTAATAGTAAAAAGATACTAGGAAAAGTAATTTACAATTCCTAGCACTAGAAAATTTCAGAATGCACACCTTTTTGTTTCAACTTCAGCTGCTGCTGACCTGTTTCAGCCTTAAGAAACTTTTCTAAACAGTACTGAATTGCTTTGGGGTGTGTCTTTTCTCACACGAAACGATTCTTGGGGAAAGATTTGCAAAGGCAACATAGGAAGCTGCAACTGAGAAATAGTTTGTTGCTGTGATATCATACAAAAGTATCAGATCATATAGAGCTATTTAGGTTTAAAGGTTTATTTCATTTTATTTTTTTGTATGGAACTGGGGAGAACATTGCAGTTGTCAGGGAAGCGCTTATTCTACTCAGCAATGTCCATGGCCCCTAAAGGTTTTCTTGACATGGAAATAGATGTAAATGATTTAGTTTTTAAAGACTAGACAATCAGAGAATTTTTGTAGACCTTTGTTTGTCCAAACAGATTATGCTGTCTGTCTTAGAGGGAAGCAGCATACCTCAATTCCAATAAAAAATTCCTTGTAGAGGAGGAAATGTAAAGTGCATCATATGCTACTAATAAGAATAAATTATACTGTCCTCCCATGAGATGCTTCAGAACTGTCTGGGCATATGAGCGTCCAGTTCATTATCTTTTATTGCTAAGCAATCCAATTTATGTACCAAGATGATTTTTGTACCTCTAACTTGTTCTAAAATATCCCTAGCTATTTTGATTAATAGTAGATGAGGCTGTCTTTACAGGATTTTAAATACTGGAATTCTTCAAGGATTTTTATAATAGCTATACTTGTATTTGTGAAAGATAAAAATAAATTCTCATTATATTAGTTTCCTGTTAATTTCACAATTATTTAGATTTAAAACAGGGCAAAATTTACCAAATAGAAAAGTAAAAATGAGTGCTGGCTTAATAGCTCAGAGGATTAAAGTACCTGCAAGCTGGCACAGGGGCTGCAGGTTTGATTCCTGAGCCTGCTGTACCAGTCCCCCCCATAGAGCATGCTGAGATAGCAATTGAGATTGGGCGCGGTAGTACACACCTATAATCCTAGCACTTGGGAGGCTGTAAACAGGTGGATCACTGTGAATCCAACCTAATAGTGAGAACTTGAATAACCCTGAAGACTTCCCTAAAATTCAAGAAAAAAGAAAAAGAAAAGAAAGAAAGAGAAAGTAGAAAGAAAGACAGACAGACAGGAAAAAAGAAAGAAAGAGAGAGAGAGAAAGAAGGAAGGAAGCAAGGAAGGGAGGAAGGAAGGAAGGAAGGAAGGAAGGAAGGAAGGAAGGAAGGAAGGTAAAAAAATGAATTATAAAAAAAATCTGTGCTGGTGATGGTTCAAACTATTAAAAACTTAAGAGGACTCTGAGTGCCTATGGGACTAGTGCTTGTAGGCATGGAGCTTTCCTGGTGTCATTTCATAAATTTGGCAGACTCTGGGCAGTCTGTGGTACTCTGATAAGCTCTGACCTTAGTCCCTGGCTTGCATGTGTGGAGCCAGTGCTGGTGCCAGCCCAACATTATAAGAACTTAGGAGGCATTCAGACGGCCCATGGGATCCTAGTGAATCTGGGCAACACCTGAAAACTACAATAATGCTTTGTTGAGTGTTGGCTAGTAAGCTCCAGTTGTAGTGAGAGCCTTGGTGAGACCAACCCTGCTCAAGAGAACAACTTCGGACACTTCCAGTCCTATGGACAACCTACTACTATTATGGACTATTGGACTATATTGGAATATTTTGCTGAATTCATGTACCTACAATATTTAAGTGACAATGGAATACCCTTCTCTGACAAAACTAAACAAAAAAAAGGGATACAAATGAATGATCATTTTGTATCTGTATATTCAAAATAGGTAGGATAGATATACAGATATATTCTCTTAATTCAATAAATAAAAAGATTTGTTCTAATAGTGTTTGTGGACAGGATATCATATCTAACATCTTGTACAATGAAGAACCAGTAAGACAAAAATATGCAATGTATTTATTATTAAAATTGTCCTGCTAATTGGCTTTGAAACTATCTCATTACTATTTTTTCTCAATAAAATTATTTTTAAAAAGGTAATCTCAAACCTTTAGCCCACACAGACCAAATCGGAGAGACAAAGACATGAAAAACCTTGGAAATCACACACCTGAAATTTCTGAAAGGATAGCAAGTGAAGTAAAGAAACAAGTCCATCAGGATATAGAAAAAATGAGGCCAGAAATAGTCTCTCAGGTCAAGAAAAAACTGGCAACAATTGTGAAAGAATTGCTCAGCCTAGCTAAATTAGACATAGGTAAAACAATATAGAGGAGAATAGAAACATGATGAAAACACTAAATGAGCAATATAAGAAAAAAAAAAAAAAAACACAACGCATGAAACAGATTCAAACAGATGTCAAAGAAATCAAGAACTACATTGAAAGCTGACAAAAATGACTTCCGGCAGCGGTGCCTAGAGCAGCTGAGGCAAGATGGGTCAAAGTCAGAGTGGTGGCCATGGTCCTGGAGGTGGTAAGAAGGATGATAAGGCTAAGAAAAAGAAACATGAACCCCCTGTACAAACTAGAGTGGGGAAAAAGAAGAAGAAAACAAAAGGACCAGATGCTGCCAGCAAACTGCCACTCATAACACCTCATACTCAGTGCCGTTTAAAATTCCTCAAGTTAGAGAGAATTAAGGACTATCTTCTCATGGAGGAAGAATTTATTAGAAATCTGGAACAAACGAAACCATTAGAAGAAAAGCAAGAGGAGGAAAGGTCAAAGGTAGATGATCTGAGGGGGACCCCAATGTCAGTAGGAACCTTGGAAGAGATCCTTGGTGACTATCATGCCATCGTGTCTACATCTGTGGGCTCAGAACACTATGTCAGCATCCTTTCACTTGTGAACAAGGATCTGCTGGAACCAGGCTGCTCAGTATTACTCAACCACAAGGTGCATGCTGTGATTGGGGTGCTGTTGGATGACACAGATCCTCTGGTCATAGTGATGAAGGTGGAAAATACCCCCGAGGAAACGTATGCCAACAATGGTGGGTTAGACAACCAAATCCAAGAAGTAGAGGAATATGTGAAGCTTCCTCTCACCCATCCTGAATACTATAAAGCCTCCTAAACAGGCCATTCTCTATGGTCCACCTGGCACAGGTAAAACCTTATTAGTCAAAGCAGTAGCACACCAAATTTCGGCCACTTTCTTAATAGTGGGTGGCTCTGAAATTCTCCAGAAGTATGTGGGTGATGGCCCAAACTTGTATGGGAATTATTTCGAGTTGCTGAAGAACATGAACCATCCATCATGTTTATTGATGAAATTGACAACACTGGGACCAAAAGATATGATTAAAACTCTGGAGGTGAAAGACAAATTCAGCAAACAATGTTGGAACTGTTGAACCAGCTGGACAGATTTGACTGTCAAACTGAATAGAAACTTTGGACCCAGCACTGATCAGACCAAGGCACATCGACAGGAAGATGGAGTTCCCCCTGCCCGATAAAAGACCAAGAAGTGCATCTTTCAAATTCACACCATCAGGATGATGCCAGCCAATGATGTAACCCTCAACGACTTGATCAAGGCAAAGGATGATCTCTCTGGTCCTGATATGAAGGCAGTCTGTACAGAAACTGGTCTGATGGCATTGAGAGAACATAGAATGAAAGTAACAAATGAAGGCTTCAAGAAATATAAAGAAAATGTTCTTTATAAGAAACAAGAAGGAACCCCTGAGGGGCTGTATCTCTAGTGAACCACAGCTGCCTTCAGGTAAGAGGTTGGGACTTTGCTCAACACCTGGGAAGGATGAGATTTGGAAAAGTGCCTGGAGGGAGACAGTTGATTTTTTATCAGTAACATGGTGTGTCTTTTCCAATATGACATATAGGATGCCTACTGGATGACCTTTGTCTGTGTTCACTGTGGTGCTTGCTCTGTGCTTCCTAATAAAATGTGCTCTTTGAAAAAAAAAAAAAGAAATCTGACAAAAATACTGGAATGAAATTGAAGATAGACTTTTGGACCTTGAAGACAGTGGTGCAGATAATGAACATGAAAGGAAAGATATCTTAAAACTAACAAGGAATCAAGAAATAACAGTTCTCCAGCTACAAGATCATGCAAAGAAAAATAACATAAGATTAATAGGTATCAATAAAGCAGTGGGTAACAGCCCAAATGACAGAAAAAGAACAGTTTCAGAAATACCAACAGAAAATTTTCCAAACACAGGAAAAGAACCTGACATACAGATGAGTGAGCCATATAGAATCCAAAAGCCATAATCATAATAAGTATACACCTAGGGCTGGGGTGATAGCTCAGTAGAACAAACATCTGCCTGGCAAGCGTAGTAGGGTCCTAAGTTCAGTCCTGGTACTAAAAAAAAATAATAGACACAGGTACATAATAAGATCTCAGAAATTCAGTGAAAGAATAGAATATTAAAAGCTGGTAAAATAAACATCACCTACAATGGAAAACAAATCAGTATCACAGTGTATTTCTCAACACAATGAAAGTTCTCATCGCATTCCACAGGTTTTGGTACGTTACATCTGTATTTTGGTTTGACTGTAAATATTTTTCAATTTCTTCTTTAATTTCACCCTTGATCCACTTGTAGTTTAGGAGGTTGTTATTTAATTTTCATGTGTTTATTCTGTTTTTGTAGTGTCTTTTATCTATAATTTCCACTTGTATTGCACTGTGATCACATAGTATGCACAGGATAATTTCAGTTCCTTTGCATTTACTTAAGAATGCTCTGTGTGCTAGTGTAAGTCTAATTTTGCAAAAGTCCCATATACAGCTAAGAAGATGGTGTGCTCTTTTGTTTCTGACTGAAACACTTTGTAAAAGGACTAACAAGTCAATTTCTTCTCAAGTTTTGTTCAGTTCTGTTAATTCTCTTATTTTATTTTTGCCTAGTTAATGTATCTCTTTGTGGCAGTGGCATGTTAAAGTCTTCCATTACTATTATGTTATGCACATTGGATTTTTCATGTCTGTTAAAATCTGTCTTATACAAGTGACTGCTCCTACATTGGGTGCATAGATATTTATAATTGTTATCTCTTACTCTTGTGGGTTTCCCTTAACAAGTTTGTAGTGACCTTTTTTATCTGTTTCAATGATTTCTGGGTGGAGGTTAATATTGTCAGCAACCATGTAATTATCACTGATTTTTTCTGATATCCTATGGCATGGATGGTTTTCCATCCACCGAATTTGATTCTGTGAATTTCCTATTGAGTTGAATATGTTTCTTGTATGCAGTATATTATTGATTTTTTTCTTAATCTACTCTGTTAGTCTGTTTCTTTTGGTGGGTGAATTGAGGCCATTCATATTGATAGCTATAGCAGATAGGTATTGGCTTCTTTGCCATGTTATTTTCTAGCTGTATGTTCCCTATTTTTCTCTCTTTTTAATTACTTGCTCTATTCTGTAATTACTTTGTGCTGTTCTTGAAGCTATGGCAATTTCTGTTTCTTTCTAGAATACATCTGTCTCTTCTCTTTGTAGATTTGGTTTGGTGGTTATGAATTTCTTTTTATTTTTTTGTTTTTTTTATTTTTGTTTTATTGAAGTACAAATATGAATGAGACAGTTTTAAGATACTTTGACAAGATAGATTTGATAAATTAATACATTGAAAACTGTTTTCATAATGTTTCGGTATCACAGAAGGTTCATACATGATATTATACTTACAGACATTATTACACCATATGTCTCTTATCAGTAAATAAAGAGAGTGTAGCTGTTTGCATATCTTATTTTTTATACCTGAATTACATCAAAGATTCAATAATTAATATTTTCTACCTTGTTGTTTTCCTAGTGGTTGTCCATAGTACTAGAAGCTGACATAATATCCTGTCCAAACACCATTAGTGCAAATCTTGCCTCTCATAGAATTATGTAGAAGCATGGTGTTATCTATCCCAACTGTACTGTCCATACACACACACATCATGATTCTTCCTTTCTATACCCCTTCCTTTGTCTATACCTGTCAGAGATGGGTACTCCATTGTCATTCAACTAACTTAGGTGCCTGAACTCGACAACATAATCCACCAATGTAGACTAGTACAACCATTGTGGAGGTCAGTGTGAAGACTCCTCAAAAGAGTAGGACTAGAAGTTCTATTCAAGCCGGCTATCCCCCTACTGGCAATTTTCCCAAAGGAACTGAAAACATTGTATCATAGTGATATATGTATACCTATGTTTATAGCAGCGCAATGTGTGTTAGCAAAATCTTGGAAACAAGCAAGATGCCCATCACATGAGGAATGGTTGAAAAAGATGTGGTATTTCTACATAATGGAGTATTACTCAGCTATTAAGAATGATAAGTTTAAAGCATTTATACTGAATTGGATGCCACTTGAACGTATACTCATAAGTGAAATAAACCAGACACACATGTGTAAATATCGTATAGTCTCCCTAGTATAAGAAGCAAAAAGCAGAAATGCAAATGGAAACGTACAACAACAACTAAAATCAATTGAGTCAGATAAGGCAAAGTGAATGGCATATGCTGCAGGATACTAATCAGCTTTTCTTCTGGATGGTTAACAACCTAAGTTCAGAGATCAAAATTGGAGAAATAGAAGAGTCACAAGGCCAACCAACATTTTGGCCCTAGCCTTTCAAGGTCAGCGAAGACTCAGGACATAGGAGAACTTGTACTGCAACATCATGAAACTCAGTTGAGCTCCAAATTTTCTGAACAAGGAGATTGTGGAGTCACAGAGGAAAGAGATCAAAGTTCTATAGTGTGCCTAGGGAGAGTCACATGGAGAGAAAACTTTCAGGCTCTCACAGAGAGCAAACTGGTCAAGCACTGGCCGTGACTCATCCACATGGATGACACAAACAAAGGATTTTCCGAATAATGTACAAGACTACAAGATAAACCCTGTGGGGACTTCATTGAAATCATAAGAAACATAAAGTACATGTGTTGATATATAAGTCTTGCTCTATCTAGGTCTCAACCATCCAGCAGAAAAGTATAAAAATGAAGTACACACCGCGGGGCCACAATATTAAGTTGAGCTGTAAATGGCTATGGTCGACAACTGCTTCGGATAACTCACTATTGTTGTGGAATGAATTTCTTTAGTTTTTCTTTGTCACAAAGTATCCTATTTTGCCATTGAATTTGATAGACAGTTTTACAGGGTATGTCAATCTGGGCTAGACATTGTTTTCTTTCAGGATCTGAAATACTTCACTCCAAGCTCTTCTTGTTTTCATGGTTTGGGCTGAGAAATACACTGTGATACCGATTTGTTTTCCATTGTAGGTGATGTTTCTTTTATCAGCTTTTAATATTCTATTTTGTCTCTGAATGTCTGAGATCTCATTACGCACCTAAGTGTCCATTACTTTTTTCAGTACCAGGACTGAACTTAGGACCCTACTATGCTTGCCAGGCAGAGGTTTATTTTACTGAGCTATCACCCCAGCCCTAGGTGTATACTTACTATGATTATGGCTTTTGGAGTTCTATATGGCTCATTTATCTGTAGAATTATGTGTGGTCAGCAAAGGCATGTGCACTCCATCCATGTTTGTAGACACTGTATTGTGTCTCTAGTGTAAGAACTTCAAAGAATAAATAAAATCTGAAGGGTATAATAGCTATGGTAGAACTGGAAAAAACAGAATAAAGAATAGCAATTGAGATGAGGGAAAGGAAAAAAGGCAGGAAAAATCATATAAGTATATACACAAAACAGCTAAATGATTTTACTAATATATATATATATATATATATATATTTTTTTTTTTTTTTTTTTTTTTTTTTTTTTTTTCAGAACCGGGGATTGAACTCAGTTCCTTGCCTTACCAGGCAAGTGCTTATCCTACTGAGCCATCTCCCTGGCCAATTTGTATATATTTTGAAGGTAGCAGGTAATGTTTTAAATTTCTACTTTGACCAGCTTTATATGCTGATATCTATCTGAGAAACTGCATTGAACACAACAATGTGCAATACCAACCACCATGGTTGAGTATCTTTCATCTTGTTTCTTTAAATGAGTATCATCTCTAATGTCTTATTTATTATTTTTATACTTTCTTTCAAATAAATTTTTATATTCAAAACCTCTGCAGTTAATTTGTTAGTATCATGCAGGACTCAGATGTTCAGTACTCCTCTCCCTTTTCACTTTCACACTTCTCACTTTGTTAATTTTTCATGTTCATACTCCAGTGATACCACTGTGCTTTGAAATGACAGTAACAACAAAATATTTCATTTTACCTTGTGTCCAATTATAAAATTGACTTTTGTAGGGAATGGGCATTTTATTGCACTGTATCAGATAATTATTTTAGGTAAGTTTATAAACACATTGTCTCTGTGGAGGGATGGCACCCCTTTTGGTGTGGCATAGTTTCACAACATGACCTGCAAAATGTTGTCCCCTGGCTCTGGGTTCAGGAACATTTCACAACTAAGCTCACTTTTCAAATTTGTTGCATAAATGTGGTACTACTTCATACAGACTCGGTAATCATATGTGGAAACATTGTAATATACCAACTCATGTGAAATCATTGTCAAGCTCTATGATGAATGTAATGATTAGGTTCAGTAAACATCAACTAATAAAAATAAAAACAAAATAACAAAATCGAAACCTATTTTACATCTTTTCCTAACTGTAGTTAAGTATTTCAAGATGCATTTTCTCCAAGAATGTTTTCCTGATATTCTTACCACTGGACCAGTAATTTTTCAATGTTATGTAAGAAGTAGTAAATACTTTGCACCCCGCAGGCTGAATTCACCCTTGTTGAAACTGAATCATTGTACCATACAAGTAGCAGTAGTACAGATAACACGAAAAGGAAGGAGCACAGTAATTTACAAAACAAACAAACAAGAAAAACAACACCAAAACAAACAAACAAAAAGAAACAGAGGCCGTGATTTGATGTTACAGTCCATATTATCTTAGTTCTGCTTTAATATCTAGAGGAGTTATATTTTTCTATTTTCACTTTTTAATGATTTGATCCACTCAGAAAATGGTGCCAAGTGTGGTACTGGGAAATTGATCCTCCAAAATATGGTACATTTCAGTTAACTTTCAACTAAACCTCAGTTTATGTTTAGATCAAGGCTAAAACCAGAAGAACTGTCCTGAACATTTTTTCAGCTTGACTGTGGATACATCTAAAGTTCTTTATTTTTGCTTCTTTTTCAACCAATGATTCTTCTTCCTTTCTGCTGGGGAAAACACCTTTAATTGTTTTTTCCCATTGGTCATTTATTTTTCTGATACTATTTCCTTTTCCCTTTTCATTTTCATTATCAAATCTTACAAATCTACATTACCTAAGAGGCTCCTGTGACCATGAGTTAATATGGCAGTTTGAATAGATTAAGAAATGACTTTCAGACTAGGAATATATGTTTCTGTGGTTGTCTGCGATGCCTCGTCTTTCTGGATGAACCTGTCCTTTGTTCCAGCTGATTTTGCATGTCCATCTCCATGTCTCCAGTTTCTTTAGCCTTCTAGTGAAGATGCAGCACTCCAGCCACCCTCCAGGGGGCCCGAAGGCCTGGAGCTGCATCCTTGATCCTTCTTCTGCTTCCTGGTTGAGCAGGTGATAGGTCTCTTGCCCCTCAGCATGCAACACCACTGTGGACTGTCTTGCCTCTGACTTTGTAATTATACCTAATAAATCCTCGTAGGTAATCCTACATCTATATTCTACCGACTGTTCCTTTAGAGAACCTTAAAGAACACAGGACCACGTCAGTTTTTTAAGGTTATCTTATCTTTGTAATTAAATGAGTGGTAACTCTCTTGTAGAATTATTACACTATCTCAAGGCAATCAATGTTCCTCATAATATGAGATGCCCAGCATCCATGCCATTAAGTTTTAAGCTTTTCAAGAATTTCAATGATCTGTCTTCTTATGAGTGCTTGCTCAAGCAAAATTACCAACCCGTTAGTGGTCAGAGCTACTATTCTGCAGGCACCATTAATTCAAATTTGAGGCCTGAAGCTATCTTTAAAGGAGGGCTTTGGAACAAAGTGAGTTTTCCATCATACATCACAGAACAATTTTAGCTTCATAATGAAAAAAAGTATCACTGTGTCGAAGTTTCCCAGCCCTGGGCACAGCTGTATACCAAGCCCCATCAGTGTGAAAATAAGTTATTTTGCTATCTTTAATAGTGTCCTTATTTCACAGGGTATTTGCTGCTTCTTACTCAGTTTTTTTTTCTTCCAGAGCCCGGTTATTTTTTTTTTTCACTGCAACCTTGTTATGGGGTTAGCAAGTCCAATATCCACTAAAAAGGAAAACCAAAGCATAACTAAAAATTCTCATCACATACGAAAGTTATGTATATTAAATAGCAGAGAATTACGTGCAATCCAATTTAAACTTCAAATAGATGTAATGAGAGGTTTTAGTATGCTTCCTATACTCTGTTGTACATTAAATCAACTTAACAAAGAGCATAGTAGGTTTGCAAATAACTCTTTTAACATTGTTTAAAAAAGAATAAAATGGAGAAAGACATGAGACATAAATTTAAGTGACGAAGGAATCGAAGGGCGCGTGACTATTATACAGGCTTGCAGTAATTAGAGTGTGATGCCAGCACTCAGCATACACTTAGGCAGCAACAAATGTGCCAAGATTCAGGCTTGTTTGGGGCTTATTTTCATGGCCACACTATGCTATTCTTTGCTTTTTGTTTTCTACAAGTGGTGCTTAATTCCGACCACTTTACAGAACCTGTTTAGATCAATTTTCCTTTTCCTACCTTCTTATAAATTGTATTCGTTTGGAAAACAAATAGTTCCCTGGCTTATAGCAAGTTTATAAACAATGTAGATGTTTTATTCATTCCCAGGTTAATAGGAAAAATGCAAAATATATCAACAAGCATTGGGAAAAAGGGTGCCTGGAAAAAATAATCCCTAAATATTATCTGCACATTAACAAAATTAAAGTGATGGATGAATTTTTAATTTTGATTTTATTGTATCTTTTATGTGAATTGTTAATCTTAGAAAACATAATCAAAATGATTTCTGATAAAATTCCTTTGAATTCTGAAGGTATAAGCTCAGGCAAATATGTACAATTAAAGTATTATCTGGAAGCAGTTTACACATCTTCCTCGGTTATAGTAGGCAACATTTTGCTGTCCTCATTATTTCTACAATTAGTGAAGGGTTGTTGAAACATATTCTTTGCAGTGATAATTCTGCCATCTTTTCAATATTGGCTCTGTAATTAATTAATTTATCATGAAAGCAATGTGAATATGAGTGACTTTAAAGTGATTTTAAAGGACTAAATAGAATTTTGTAACCAAAAAACCAAAAATTTGCTCATTTTTCTTAAAAACAACATATCATAACAAATATCTTGATATTTATTCATAGTGCAGATGCTGATTATATGACAAACATGAGTCAAACGTTACTGACCAGGCTGTGATGTTAGGTAAAAAGTTAAAAGAAATGAATTAGAAGTACTTTATCAAAGTCTATGTAATCTAAATAAACTCTGGGCTAAATGTCAATTTGTATGATCTTTATCATGCTGTCAAATTATTCCATTTTCTACAAAAGAATAATGATAATTCCTCACTGCCTGTGTTCATGTTTTGTGAATAATAATTTTAGTAATACAGAGATCACTGACATACATTTAAATATTTCTGCCACATTATTAATTATCTGTGATTAGATGAAACACATCCATTACCATTGTCACACACTCATTACCATTGTCTTACGAATTTCCAGATTAAATTTTGGGTTTCCCTATTGTTGCATATATTTCTTCTCACTGTCACATACATGGAAAATAAGACTATAAAACATAATTTTTCAGTGGAAACCCTCCACATTTTGTATAAATATCAGCAAAACATAACGGCTACTTTTTGTATCAGTAGCAGTTATATTTAATAATATAGCTTCACTATTGAACACAAACCATATACGCATGTGTGGCTTTACTGGCTGGAGTTGCTTTAGGTGAGATAGCCTTCTTTTCTGAAAATACATCAAAGAATTTTTAATTGATGACTTGCAAACTTTTTTTTTTAATATCCCTGCAGATTTTTGCCAACAAAGTAAATGAAGCAAAGTACCGGATCAACTACGTCTCCATGAAGCTCAGATGATTCTTCTGGAAAATGAGCTTCAATTTCGTTACATTTATGAGTCAGAATTAGTTTTCTGGCCTTTGGCGCCAGATGATGGACTTCTATAATTAGGCTTTAAAGTTCTGCCTGTGATTAAATCTGCAACCCTTTGATTCTCCTCATCAAAGCACATTATACAAATTTTGAACCTCCCTCTATTTGCCTTCGAGGTTTTGTATTTTTCCCCTTATGCAATTTCAAAATAGTTTAATAAGACATCTATTTTGGGTTTCAAAAGTATAAATACCTTGGGAAATATTTTATATGTTAAATAAAAATTATTATGATAGCTTCTCTCATTTTTTTTCTCAAATGGAGTGTTTTAATGTAAACTGAAACATTTTGATGTTTATAAAGTGAGCATAGGAAAGAAAAACTTCAGTGAAAGTTTATGCTCTTAGAGGTTCTTTTGGCTTCTAAAGATAAAGAAGCACATATAGTCCAGCCAAAATTAGAAAGGGACAAAGCCAATAAAAATCTTTTCGTTATGTACAGCCTCTGGCATACTGTAGTTGCTTCGGAGATGTTCATTTAGTTATAATTATAGCTTCATGACGTTATAATTATAGATAATTATATAGTGATTATGTAATTTATTATGATAATGAAAATGCCTCAGAGCTGGTGAACAAGTAGTTACTGGGATTAAGATCTTCCTGGAGGTGTCTCCATTTCTAACATGTTCCTTTTATTTTTATGTAATATTAATTATGCAAGAATGGGTGCTTCATAAAAGCAGAGGCAAATGAAATAAAAGTCAAATTCTACATTGTAGTTTTTTTACATGTTTGTTTTATAATGATGAAATATCACACAAAATTTATTGTTTCAGACATTGCAAGTGAGCAGCTTAGTGCTAAGAAGTATACTGTGTCTGCTGAGCATTTGTCGTCGCTACCTAGCTCCATAAGGGAATCACTTTCCCAATCTGTCATTCCACACTCCTTAGATTCTTTCCCATTCTTCTCTCTGCTAGACTCTAGCAACCACAATTTCACTATCCCTATAAATTCCACTACTTTATATATCTTGCAAGAATAGAATTTTACATTTGCCTTTTCAACCAGATGAAAGCAAGTGTCAAACTTCCTTTCTCTTTAAGGTTTGAAAGATATTTCACTGTATGTGGTTTACTACACCTTGTTTATTCACCTCTATGTGAATAAAGGAGAAAGGTTTGTTTCTTCTTTAAACTATTGCAAATCATGCTACTACAAACATGGGCTTATAAGTATCTGCTCAAAAACTAGAAGTGCTGAATAAAAGATGATAATACTATTTTCAGTGCTCAGGAAGCCACTGTACTGCTGTCCACAGTGGATGTGAAAGCATACCAGGATTCCAGCATCTTCACATGTTGGTAACATACACCTCCTCTTTCACCATGCTCACCCTAAGGAGCATGAAATAGGACACGTTGCTCATTATTAGTGATGCTATTCAGGTGTTTGTCATACATTTTTTTTTCCAGAACTGAGGATTGAACTCAGGCCATTGTGCTTGTTACGAAGTGCTTATTCTACTGAGCTATCTCCCTGGCCCCTACAATTGCTCATAGTATTTTCCTGTAATCATTTTCACTTTCTCAAAATAATAGTATTTTTAGTACTAATTTTGATTATTTGAATCTTATTTTTGTTAGCAATCTATCACATTACTTGTCCATTTTCTTCAGTTTTTCGAAGATTAAACTCTTGGTTTTATTTATTTTCTCTGTTGTTCTATTCCTTATGTTTCTTTATCTCTGCTCAATTCTTTACTGCATACTTCTTTATTCTACCTTTGTTGTCATTTTGTTTTATACTTTTAGTTACCAAATGTATAACATTAAGTTTTGGGATTTAGATCTTTTAATATTAGCTATACATTTACCTCTTTAAATGCTTTAAATTCCATAAATTTCGTTGTAATATGTTTTAATTTTCATTTTGCCTGAGGATAGATTTCATTTCCTTGTAATTGCTTCCTTTGACCCTTTCATTGTTCAGGATAGTGTTGTTAAATTTGCTGGTATCTGTGATTCTAATCTCTTTCTGCTATTAATTTCTAATATCACTCCATTGTGACTAGAAAAGATATTTTGTATGAGCTCAGCCTTTTTAATATACTGAGATGTGTTATGGGACCTAACATTAAGGTCATCATAGAGCATGTTTCTTATGTTGTCCACTATTGTTTAGTACTGTATTTAGTGTATGCCCATTAAGCTGAATTATGTAATAGTGTTAAAATTTCCTTCATTTTAATGATGAATTTTTGGTTGTTCCATTAACAATTAAAAGTGTGATACTGAATTATTTTATCATACAGCTGTGTACTTCTTCCTTCAGTTGCATTTTCTTTGCATATTTAATATCTCTGATGCTTTCTTCATAATTGTAATATCTTATTGATGGATTCACTGTTTAATCATTATTAAATAACCTTCTTTGTCTATTTTAACAGTTTCGATGTCAGATCAATTTTGGTCTATTATAAAAATAGCCACTGTTCTTTTGATACTGGGTGTGTGGAATATCTTTTTCCTGTTCTTTCACTTTCTATCCAGTTATGTTTTTAAGCCTGAAGTGAGTGCACATGAGAAAGAAGGCCAAGGTTTGATAGTTCCACAGAAAAATAATGAAAAAAAAATCTCACCATTTGAAATTGGCAAAATAGTTCACAGCATTAACAATAACAGGTTTTGTTTGTTTTCATTTTGAAGACAACCTACCCAAGATTATTCTGGGCAGAACTTTTATTGATTTGGGCAGAACTCTTTTAGCTCTTGAAAAGAGATAACACTACCTTGGGCAGACATCTTTTCCCCCCAAAAAATTTAAATCAACTAATACAGGAAAGGACATCTATTAATGATGAGCACAGGAAAGCCATAACACTGGAAAAATGGACTAATTAAAAATATGTATTGGTCAAGTAAAATGTGTCACATATTGCATATGGCAACTGGACAGATTTCTTTAAAAGAGTAATAAACCTTTGTGATATATTGATTTTTATGTGGCAGAGAGGGAGAATGAGTTCAGAAAGAGACAAGGATAGGCTGGAGGTGATATTGATTCGGGAAACAGATAATGAATCTTCTTCAGACAGATTGACTTGAAAATAAGGAAAGATATAAAGTAAAACTACAAGAACTAGACCTTAAGTAATAGAGATTACAGTTAGCTATTTTGCTTTAAAACAAGGACAAAGGAAGTTTTTAATAGAAAAACATTAGTAGTGGGTTGTTTGCATTAGTGTTATCAGGCAACTCTTGCAGGTGAAATTTAATATAAATAGATAAACAGGTATAAGATTACTTTAAGTATATTAATATATTACAAAATTTAAATATTATTAAAGATCACATATCATGTCCTCAATCAACCTAGAATCTACTGATATTGTTTTGTGCATTATGAATATTATAAATTAATGAACATAGACTGGCTATTCTACTTCAAGCTTTTGAAGTTTTCTTTTACAATTTTATTTTATTTATTTGTTTATTTATTGTTACAGTACATGGGATAGCACTTGAGACTGTGTACTTACTGTGCAGGTACTTATGCCACTGATCTAAACCTGTGGCCCATGAAATTTTTATATATACAATGATTTATTTAGGGATTAGACCCAAGTGTAAGCATGACACCCTTTTTTGTTTCATTTTATACACAACTTATGTCTAATTTCAGGGTAATTTTGCACAATAGTTGTAGTGTACTTGTGTTTCTTTACCTTTTAAAAAATAAAAATTGACTAAAAATTTAGAAATGACAGACGCAGAGGCATCTATGAAAACACTCAGCCATCTTATCTTTGACAAAGGGGCTACACAAGCTCACTGGAAGAAAGATAGCCTCTTTAACAAATGGTGCTGGAAAACATGGCTTTCTACATGCCGAAAACTAAAACTTGATCCAGCTCTATCACCATGCACTATGTTAAAGTCAAAATGGATTAAAGATCTAAACATTAAAACAGTAACACTCAATCTCCTGAAAGAGAAAGTAGGAGGAACTCTTGAAGACATAGGGGTAGGTAAACAGTTCAGGAACAAACATATATTTGCACAGGAAGTACTTGAAAGAATCAACAACTGGGATCAGCTCTTCTTAAGGAGCTTCTGCATGTCAAAAGAAATTGTCAACAGAGTGGAAAGACAACCCACAAACTTTGAAAAAATCCTAACTAATAAGCAATCAGACAGAGGACTACTGTCTAGAATATATAAAGAACTAAGATATAACAGGGCCCTCAAATTTAAAGACCAAATTCAGAAATGGGTATCTGAGATGAATACACACTTCTCAGAGGACGAAATTAAAGAAGCAAATAAATATATGAAAAAATGCTCCATATCGCTAGCCATTTGTGAAATGCAAATAAAAACAACACTGAGATACTATCTCACTCCAGAAAGAATGGCTATCATAAGGAAATCAAACAACAACAAATGTTGGAGAGGTTGTGGAGAAAAGGGAACACTTCTCCACTGCTGGTGTGACTGTAGCCTGGTACAACCATTGTGGAGGTCAGTGTGGAGACTCCTCAAAACAGTAGGACTAGAAATCCCATTCAAGCCTGCTATTCCCCTACTGGGAATTTTCCCAAACGACCTGAAAACATTGTATCATAATGATATATGTGTACCTATGTTTATAGCAGTGCAATGTGTGATAGCAAAATCTTGGAAACAACGCCCATCACATGAGGAGTGGTTGAAATAGATGTGGTATATCTATATAATGGAGCATTACTCAGCTATTAAGACTGGTAAGTTTGAAGCATTTTATCTGAAGTGGATGCCACTTGAACATATACTCATAAGCGAAATAAACCAGACACACATGTGTAAATATCATATAGTCTCCCTAGTATAACAAGTGAAAAGCAGAAATACAAAAGGAAATGTACAACAACAACTAAAATCAATTTAGTCCGATAAGGCAAAGTGAATGGCATATGCTGCAGGATACTAATCGGCTTTTCTTCTGGATGGTTAACAACCTAAGCTCACAAATCAGAGTTGGAGAAATAGAAGAGCCACAAGGCCAACCAACTTTTTGGCCCTAGCCTTTCAAGGTCAGCAAAAACTCAGGACATAGCAGAACCTGTACTGCAACATCATGAAACTCAGGTGAGCTTCAAATTTTCTGAACAAGGAGATTATGGAGCCACAGAGCAAAGAGATTGAAGTTCTATAGTGTGCCTAGGGAGAGTCACATGGAGAGAAAACTTTTAGGCTTTCACAGAAAGCAAACTGGTCAAGCACTGGCTGTGACTCATCCACATGGATGACACAGACAAAGGATCTACAGAATAATGTACAGGACTACAAGATAAACCCTGAGGGAACTTCACTGACCACCTACGAAATATAAAGTACATGTATTGGTATATAAGTCTTGCTCTATCTAGGTCTTAACTATCCAGCAGAAAAGTATAAAAATGAAGTATACGTCACAGGGCCGTAATATTAAGCTGAGCTGTAAATGGCTATGGTCGACAACTTCTTTGAATAACTCATTGTTGTTTTGGAATGCTGGACTGTGTTGGATTGTGGTGTCGAGTTCAAGCACCTAAGTTAGTTGAATGACAATGGAGTGCCCACCTTTGACAGGTGTAGACAAAGGAAGGGGTATAGAAAGAAAAAAAATATGATGTGTGTGTGTATAGACAATACAGTTGGGATAGATAACGCTGTGCTTCTACATAATCCTATAAGAGGCAAGATCTGCACTAATGGTGGTTGGAGAGGATATTATGTCGGCTTCTAGTACTATGATCATCCACTAGGAAAATAATTATTGAATTTTTGATATAATTCAGGTAAAAAATAAGATAAGTAAACTACTACACTCTTAATTTACTGATGAGACATCTGCTATAATAATGTCTGTATCATATCATGTAGCCACCTTGTATGCTACCAAAACATTATGAAAACATTTTGCAATGTATTAATTTATCAAATCTGTCTTGTTAAGGTGTCTTAATACTGTCTAATTGATATTTGTACTTTAATAAAATAAAAAATAAATTTAAAAAATTAGAAATGACATAAAATTTCATTAAATGAAGTAATAGGAATTTGACAATTGTTGTTGTATTGCATGATGTTACCTTCAGATTAGGTGATATGTTTTGAGTACAACCTCTCACATGGATAAAATGGAAAATTTCCAGCTTTTAACCTCATGTCATTACTTAAGAGGTTTCCTTTTTTTTTTTTTTTTTTTTGTGCAGAACCAGGGATTGAACTCAGGCCCTTGTGCTTGCCAGGGAAGTGCTTATTTTCCTGATCCATCTCCCCAAACAAGGTTTCCAATTTTGAAACATTTCTGATTTCAGATTTTTAGATTAGGGATATTAACTGATGTAAACAATAGTGGAGCTATAAAAAGCAATAGATCTTTCTTATGCATTTAAAACTAACTACCTATGAGGAAAATATAGAAGCATTTGATCACAGGACTTTTTGCATGTGTACTTTCACTCATAGTTTCTCTCACATCTACAAAATATTGACAGAAGTCAGTGTAAAAAATGTCAGGCTTTGAAAACTGGTACTATGCTACAGCAGATACTGATGTGTAATTCCCATGTAAAACCTGCAGATTTAAAAGTTCTAAGAACCTACATGATCATAACAAAACAAGAGATTATGACTTTGATAGAAAATATTTTCCCCAGTTCATCAGGTTTCAGAAAACATCACTCAAAATCTATTTTTTTTTGTTTAACTTTAATACAGGAACTTTAATAGGTATATCCTCTAATGGTAATCGTGCATGTGAGAGTGAGAAGTTAAGGAAGAGTTGCTAGCTGCTCATGCCTACTCAGTATTCTTCTTTCCTCAGCCTCTACTTCCATGCCCACCTGTTCATAATCCTTCTCCAGTGCCACCTGATCCTCCTGGGTCTCGGAGAACTCCCCTTCCTCCTTGCCTTCTCCCACGTTACCAATGCACAAAGGCAGGCTTGGCATACATGAGAACGTACTTGTGGTGCAGGGATGCCGTGATGTAGGACATGATGTACCTGATCAGACAATCGAGGTTGGTATAGGTGGGGACCTCGATGTCCAGGAGGTTGTGCAAACAGATGCCATAGATGGCTTCATTGTCCAACATGAAGGCATAGTCCAAGTGTTCTAGGGTCCTGTACATGGTCAGAATGGAGCTGTAGGGCTCCACATGGCTATGGACACCATGGCTATGGACACATGGCAAACTTCAGCTTGGAGTTCTTGCCATAGTCCACAGACTGCCACCCCATGATCAGAGATGCTGGTACCACCTCCAAAGGTGTGGAAGATGAGGAAGCCCTGCAGTCCTGTGCGCAGATCCACCAGCTTGCGGATCTCCTTACCAGTGGTATGATGGCCTCTGGCATTTTTTTTTTTTTTTTTTTTTTTTTTTTTTTTTTTTGCAGAACCAGGATTGAACTCAGGCCCTTGCACTTGCCAGGGAATCTCTTATTCCACTGAGCCATCTCTCCGCGCCCTAGTATAGTTATTAGCTGCATCTTCCTTCCTGTAATCGGCTGCTCTGGGTGCAAAGCTTTCAGTAGGTCCCCGTGAACACTTCATCTACCACCGTGGGCTCCATGTCCACAAACACTGCTCTAGGCACGTGCTTGCCAATCCCAGTCTCTCTGAAGAAAGTGTTGGATGAGTGGTCCCTGCCAATAAGGGTTTTGTCACTAGGCATCTGACCATCAGGCTGGATTCTATGTTCAAGGAATTACAGTTCCCAGAAGATACTGCCAATCTGGACACCTGCCGGGCCCATGTGCAGAGAGATGATGATTCCTGCCAGATAAAAACCACTCTTGCTTCTCACTTCTTGACCCAAAAACTTTTAAAAATGAATAAAATTTTGATTTTTTAGTTTGAGTTTCATGATGCAACTCTTATTTTAAAGATGTGTTCTTAACATTTTTGATAATTTGCTTAATAGAATTACAAGCATACATGCCCCTACAAACATGCATAAACAACTGCTACTATAAATTGCAATAATCATATGAAATATTCAATATAATTTGTTTTTGTGGTGTACATTGAAACTGCAATTTAAGTATAAATGTAAACTATATTTGCTGTCTAAGGATAGATGTACTGATTCAAAACTAATTCCAGATCTAAAATTTGTAAAGAATTTAAGAACTAAACACTTGAACTCAGACAGAAGCATACTAGAGAAAAACATTGTTACTATCACATTTATAACTGAGTGAAAAATATATATTTTCCCTTGCATATAGGTAGAGTTTAAGCTCTGTATTATATGACATTTTTTGAGTCTCATTGAGTCTCCTATTACACTAGCAGGCAAAGAGATCAGAACAAATCTAATTGAATTTGATAAAGATGTGAAATGAGAAATATCAAATTAATTCAATACTGCTGCTGGCTGTAGATACGCTTAAATAAGGCAATGGAGAGAAAGGGGACTGAAAATCAGATAAGCTGGAAGCTCTAATTAAAGATGTAAAGCGAGGTGGACAGAGGAAGAACAGTGGGGGTGCCAAGGAGATACAAAGTCTCTACAGAAACAAACCCAGGGTCAGCGGAGAGGGAAACGGCCAGGTCACTGTGGTGTCCATGTTCTGTTGCCAGTAACAAAGCATCGCAAGGTGGTCACATGGCTATACTGTTAACTCAGGGACTGCATGAATTAAGATAGGTCACAAAGCAGAGGCTTTGTTTCTCTTGTAGTCTGATGCCAAGAACATGCTACTCTTGGTTTGAAAGCCAAGCAAACACTATGCAAATAGGGTATTTTATCATAGAAGAGGATGTAAGAATGCAAATTTTGTTGCCACTAACAACTGGGCATTAAATTATTTGGGCTATACTACAGGCATTAGAGTTGCCATGGCAGATAATAACATATTTTAGTATATCTTACTAAGTATTTCTTGCTCTGTGTAAACTTATATATGTTTTGTTAATAAAAAATTAATGCACAATGAACTGTAGATAAACTTTTAAAAGATGAGAAAATATGATTTGCACTAAGGCTAAATTTTTATTTAGGTATAATTTATACTCTGTAAACTTTACCTACTTTAAACTTCCAACTCAAAAACTTTTACCATATTTACAAATTTTAACACTATCTAATTAAAGAACAGTCCCCCCCCCCTCCAAAAGTTACCTCACATTCATTCACCGTCATTTCTCAGTCTCATCCCCTCTTGACAGATACCACTATGATGCAGTTCTGAGAAGGTCCAAAAATTAATCAACTGACTTTGTTTGTTTACTTGTGGGTCTGTTCCAGGTCTACACCCCTTGTCTTCAGATGAGCATTGCCGACCTCTGTGAACCCCTTGTCCTGGCTGAGGCCTGTAATGGGCCCCATGATGCTGGGAGACCTCTAAGGACAGGATAGAGCCCCAGATGAGGATGCCTGGCTCCAACCCCAGTTAAGTAGATAAAGACTACGACTGCAGGCACCTCACTCCGAGGTGACCTTCAACCTGGATTAAGATAGTTCTCCCATTTTGCACCATTTCCTACTTGGGGAAGACTTCGTGATAATCAGCAAAGTCCTGCTCAGGTTCCTGCTCTTTACTCTTTTTTGTTTGAAAACCAAATAAATCAAGGTCCCCAGAGAAATTCTTTTTCTTGGCTCCCAGAGAATCTTAAAATCTGCTAGAGGGTTTTGATCCTTCCGGAGCCCTAAAATGTTGCCTCTTACCTCTTAGAGTCTTCACCCGCCGCTCATTTGGGAGGTTGTGGGCCTAATCAATCTGCAATCGCTTTCTATACAGATAGAAAGACTTTTGTAGTTAGGACTTCTAACTGAAATCATACAGGTGGCTCCTGTATCTAATTCTTTTTCTACTTACTGTACCACATACAAGGTTTTAAAAGGTCATCTGTGGTTTGGTATGTAATAGTACTTCGTTAGCTTTTATGGATGAATGTTGATATTTTTATCTGTATCTAACCATAGATATAGGTACAGATACAGATACGTAAGGAGATACAGATGGAGATGGAGATGTGGACAGATAGATACAAATACCTTGGTTACTCTCTCCTCGCTAAGGTACAGTATCTGACTCCCACAACTATAAGAGAAATGGTTTATTTTTGCCCACAGTTTAGAAATTGCAGTCCATTGTTGGCTGGCAGCATGGTAGAGGAAAAACAGCTCAGGTTATGGCAACTGAAAGCAGAAGAGGAGGAAGCGCTGTAGACCTGTCCAGACCACACCCCAGTGATCTTTTTCTGAGAAGGCTTCACCTCCCGACATCACATTAAGGTATGAATTTATCAGTGGCCTAATCCAATGAGCAGTATTGTGCTCCCACGAATCAAACACCTCTCCAGAACACATGAAGTTTTTTTGGGGGGAAGGGGGATGTAAATCCTAGCAACATACACATATTTTCTTTTGCCATTCATCAATTGATGAACATCTTAGTTTATAATTTTTTGGATGTGAACAATAATAGTACTCTGAACAGCCATGTGTGAGGTTGTGTGTGTGTGTGTGTGAGTGTGTGTCTGTGTGTATTTCAAATCTTTTAAGCCCAGAATTGATATTACTGGGTCATGTGGTAACTATATCTAATTTTTTTTAGAAACTATCAAATTATTTTCAAAATAGATGCACCATCTTATATTTCCACCAGCATTAAACAGGCTTCTAGTTTCTCCGTACCTTCATTAAAACTTGTCTCCACTTATGATTATCACTATCCTAGTAGACATTTCTGTGGTATTTCTTTGTGGTTTTGGTTTGAGTACCTCTTATTGCAACAGTATTGAATATATTTTCATTGTTTTCATCATCGTTAGAGAAAGGTCCTTTCAAATATTTATTTATTCATTTTTAACTAAAATTTTATTTTATTTATGAATAAATAAATATTTGAAAGGACCTTTAAAATATTTATTTATTCATTTTTAACTTTCAAATATTTATTTATTCATTTTTAAATTATTTATTTATTCAGTTTCTAACTGGGTTTTTATTCTTTGGGTTCCAACTAAGTGGATTAGGATTTCTCTTACCTTTTAAACTTTTATTTATAAATAGCTGCAATACACAATGGTTATGTCCAATAGAAGGAAATGGCACATGTACACAATACATTTCAATTTTTCCCCTCTTTCATTTTTTTCAGAATCAGATATGTCTTTCTTTTAAGACTTCATACAATTAGTCACCATATTAATTGTATTCACCACGTCAATTTTATTCAGATTGACAGCTACACCAACAGGCCAAAGAACATAAAAAAACATGCAAGATGATATACTAAGTCAACATATATTTTGGAAACATTCCATCACTGAATATCTCAGTTACTATTCTCTCATTGCTGGGTCAAATACCCGGCACTGAAGATGAGGGAAGGAAAGGCTTATTAAACTCAGTTACTATGAGGGTTCAGTCCATGCTTAGCTGACTCAAAGTCAGAGAAGCACATGGGAGAGAGCAAACTTTCAAGGCACTGTGAAGGTGCAGAGACCAAAAGGGAGTGGCAGCAGCACAGGCAGCTAGCTGTCCCCTCCTCCTGCCTAGCATTAATGCAAGTTACCAGCTCAAGGGCAGATGTAGCACTGATACCCATAATCCCTGTGGATTATGAGTTAATCATGAACTCTAGAATTCCAACCCATGGGTTCATGAAGCTTCAGGGCATCAAATAGACACAAATCATAACATTCTGCCCCTGGACCCCCAAAGACTCAGGTACATTCCTTTGTGCAACAGAGCATTTTAGTCCTTCTCCAACCATTGCCAAAGTCCTAACAGTTTCATCATTGCTGAAAAGTTCAAGTCCCAAGTCTCTTCCAAGATCAAAAGCAAACTCTTTGCCCTGAGCAAATGAAAAGTTAAACACTTCCAACGTTCAAAGGCACAAGATAAACATTGCCATTCCAAAAAATACACAAAGCAAGGGAATACAAAGCATTAGGACCAACACAAGTCATGAATCCAGCAAGGCAGACATTGAGTTCCATAGGTCCATATGGCATTTGAAGCAGTCTGTGGCAAACTAAGCTTTGTGTTGCCGACTTTGCTTCCTCAGTGCAGTCTCCCTCAGATGGTCCATGTTCCTAGGACATGGACAAAGACTTTCGGGCTTTCCACTGAATTGACTTCACATTCACAGCTTTACACACTTCCAACTCAGAGGCACACTGCTTGGCCTCCCAGGCCTTCTAAAGTCTAGGTAGATACTAACTTACCCTCAGAACTCCTGCATTTAGCAAGCATCTAAAACCAGTGCCACATGGATGATGCCAAGGTTTGTTGCCAGCTGCAGCAGTAGCCAGGCTTCCTTCTCTCTTGGCTATAGGGGCTGAGTGCCTGGATTGCTGACCGCTCTGATGCTGACTCCAAGGAATACATTCTTCATGCTGGTGTTATTCTTTTTTTTTTTTTTAATTTTATTGAGAAAAAGTGGCAGTGAGACAGCTTCAAAACAGGTTGGTAGAAGAGTACCGACAATTACTACGTTGCATATTGTTGTCTTTGTAGTAGTCATTCACAGCACAGGATGCAGACATGATATCCTGTCCAAACACTATTAGTACAAATCTTTCTTCTTATTGAATTAAGAGGAAGTAGCTCTATCTCTATCCTATTTTGTGTATACAAATACAAAATGGTCCTTTATTTATATCACCTTTTTTTTTTCTTTAATTTTGTCAGAGATGGGTATTTGATTGCCATTCAAATATTGTAGGTGCATGAATGCAGCAAAATATTCCAACATAGTCTTGTAGTCCACAATAGTAGTGGGTTATCTACAGGACTGGCAATGTCCAAATCTGATGACTTAAGCCTTCCACAGCTCAGCATATTAACATGACTTCACTTTTCATACCTAATTTCTGCACTTTTCTGCTGGATAATTAAGACCAAGATAAAGAAAGACCTATGTAACAAGAAATGTAACTTTTTATCTGACAAAGTCAGTCAAGTCCCCTTGGGACTTATCCCAAAACCCTGTACTGTACTTTGTACATCCTTTGTCAGTGTCAGCCATGTGGATGAGTAATGGCCATTAATTGAACAATTTGCTCTGTGTGAAAGCCTGAGACAATGTTTTCTCTCTGTGTGACTGTCTTTAAGCACATACTTACATCATAGATCACATTCCTCTGTGGCCCCATAATCTCCTTGATCAGAATGTTTGGGATACAATTCAGTTATAGGATGTTACAGTACAGGTTCTCGTATGTCCTGAGTCCTCACTGACCTTGAAAGGCTAGGGCCAAAATGTTGGCTGTCCTTGCAGCCCTTCTTTTTCTCTAATTTTTGATCTGCAAAGTTAGGTTGTTAACCCTCTAGAAGAGAGGCTTACTATTGCTGTACAACATATGCAGGTGGGTTTAACCTCACTATTTGTCTGAATATCAAAAATCTTAAGCATAAGATGGAGTATGAATTTTCCATTCAGTATTGATATGTTAAACTTTAAATCTCTATGGAATATGGAAAAAGAAGTAAAAAATAAGCAATATTAAAAATAAACAGTTAAATATTGGACCTGGGAGATGGCTTAGTAGAATAAGTGCTTCCCTAACAATTAAATATTTTTACACAGTAATTTAGAAATCTATGTACAGCATTATAGCAGAAAAGTCCTGTGACTTTTTTTTCCTTGTCTCTCTTTTTCATTTATTACCCTTTAAAAAAACAACAAAAACACTTACTTGAGATACAGTCTGGCCACAATTGGTATGTCATGAAAAGCGGTACATATTTAAAAGACCAGAATGACAGGCATTCCAAGCATGACCCCACTATTATATATTGTTATCTTCAGTACAGTTGCTCAGTTCACAGGTATCAGCATATGTAGTTAGTGAAGGTGAGAATACCACCGAATAACTGCTAGTTTCAAGAACCTGCTGATAGTTCTCAGGATCATTGCCTTACCAATCTTGTACATGTAAATGTATGGCTTTGCCCCGTCACGCTTCCTAGCTTTTCTCCTTGCCCTCTTTTTGTTGTCTAATACTCAAGTTCTCACTTTCCTTTTAATTGTGTCATTCTGAAACATGGTGTGATATCTGCCACCATTCTGAAATGTAGGGCTTTCCCCTCAAGGCAATTCTGAGGCCACAAAGGGTGTAGACCTGCTTTCTTCTGTGATGCCCTCAGTTCATCCTTTCCATTCTCTGATTCCTTCAGAGCAATGGAGATCCTTTCACTTCGATCTTTGCATTCCACAGCTTTATTAGAGCTTCTTTTTTGGCCAAACTCACCACATTTACATCATCCTGCTGTGCTTTCTGTTCTTGATACTCAACATAAATATGACTAAAATCTCCAACAATGGCCATGCCACTGCCTCAATATTTGACTGTTTTGACATATCTTTTGCCAGATTAACCAATCTACTGTGCTTTATCTAAATTTCAGGAAAACTCTCTATAGGAGCAAAATGCAGACAAACTTTCTGCCATGGCCTAACACAAATCATGCAGAGCCCAACTGATAGAGGAAGAAAAATTCATCTTGGGTGGGTGACCTCCAATGATATAGGGAACTTCCAAATGACCTATGAAAAAATGATCTCTGGACCTGACCTACATGAGTTAGTGTTCTCTAAAACTGAAGAATGAATTTTAGGAACAAATTGAGGTTATGAGCAGAATAGATTTATTGAGGGAAAGAAAGCTCCTGTCCAAGAGAAAAGCAGTACTCAGGAGGGGGGCCTGAGTGGCTAGTTCCCCAGGAAGTTGTCTCTTCCAGGGAGTTTTATAGAATAAAGCCATGTGGTTAGGTGGGTCTACAGTGATAAAGACATAGGAACTCACTTAGGTGGGCATGAGTGGGAAAAAAGCTATGGTCAACCGATGGGATTATAAGTACCATTGCTCAGGTAAAATTAAGTTCAGGAACAAATTGGGAAGCAAGTCATGTAGCAAGCAGGCATGAATGTAGAATAGGACTTTATCAGGTAGTCAGATTAATGATTCTTGGTCTCCCTCAGGTTGATAATCAATCTCGGAATCCGATCTTTAGGGAGGTTAGTATCCATACAATCTTTGGTCTTTAGGTCTGGCTCACAGCGGGAGCATCTGTCCCTCTCAGAGTTGCAAGACATCCTGTCTCCAGTATCATCTCCTTTGAGGGCCTGACCCTGTCTCACTGCCTATAAATGTTTCTATCTAACTCTGCTACCTACAAATACAACAAGCAACGCAGTCCTTCTTCCCAGCAGAAACCTCCCCCAACTCATCCTTACAGGCAGGCTTTCTATCAGCCTCCTGGTCTTTTGAGCTCTGACCAGAATTTCCCATAGAGAACAGCAAAGCACTTCTATTATAGGTGACATCTCCAGAGCTTTAGTATCTCTTCCCATAAGATGTTCCCAAGTACTTATAATCTACATGGTCAGGTTTAGTCACAGCAATAACCCCACTTCTCTGGTACCAACTTCTGTCTCAGTTATCTACTTTCTTTGCTGGAAGAAATACCCTGCACTCAAAATGAAAGAAGGAAAGGTTTGTTTAGCTCACAGTTACTTTGAAATTCCATACTTAGCTGGCTCTAAGGCAGAAGAAAGGCACAGAGCAGAGAATAATCTTTCATGGCAGCAGCGAAGAGCAGAGAGCAGAAGGGAGTGGTAGCACCTCAGGCAGCTAGCTGTCCTCTCTTCCTTACATTGTAATGCAGATTTCCTGCCCAAGGGCGGATATAGCACTCACAGCCCTAATCCCTGTGGATCATGAGGTAATCATGAACTCGAAAGTTTATAAGTGCAGAGGCTTTGGGGGACAAATAGACACAATGCAAACCATAACAGTGGATTGCAATACAGTTTTCTTTCTTTCTTTCTTTCTTTCTTTCTTTCTTTCTTTCTTTCTTTCTTTCTTTCTTTCTTTCTTTCTTCTTTCTTTCTTTCTTTCTTCCTTTCTTTTTGGTGGAATCAGGGATTGAACTCAGGCCCTTGCACTTGCCAGAGAAGTGCTTATTCTACTGTGCCATCTCCCTGGCCTTTCTTTTTTTCTCTTTTTTCCTTATCGTTTTATCATATCTAACAAATTATTACCTAATCTCAGAATTGGAAAATGTGTGTATGTTTCCTAAGACACTTTGCTCTTCCACTTAAATATTTTTCCCCCTTTTGAGCAGTTCTACTTTATAAGGTAGGTGGACTGTGTACCTTATTTGGAAAAACAGTGCTTTTTATTCTATTTCTTGGCACCTTTGACAAAATTGAATCGAGTTTGATGCTTTATATCTTTGACTCTGAATTTTATTTCACTGATGCATTGTTCTTTCAATATGACAGTAGTACATGTTCATAATTACTACAACTATTAGTAAGTTTTAAGTTAGTAGACATGAATCCTCTCCCATTTGCTTTACTAATTCCATTAGGTTTACTTAGGACCTACTTCACTTCCATATAAATTTAGGGACTACTTGTTAATTTAACTGGTTGAGAGGTTTGGGATTGCATTAGATCTGTAACTTAATTTTGGAAGTAGTACTACTTTTATAACATTAAATCTGTCATTCTGTTAACTTAAAATATTTTTAATTTTGGGATTTTTTTTTCTTTTTGGTACCTGGCATCTAACTGAGGATTCTTGTGCTTGTCATGCAAATGTTTATGGTGCTGAGCTATCTCCCTGTGCATCTTTAGTTTTTTTAAATTCTTTGTAGTTTCAGATGAAGATTTTTACTTCTTTTGACAGACTTATTCTTAAGTATTGTATTTTTGGGGTACTATGAGTAAGTATGAAACAAACAAAACCATTTGATTATGTATTCCTAGAGTATAAAAACACTGTGATTTTTCTTTCTTGGTTTTGAGTCCCACAACTGTGCTAAAGTGACATATAGTTCTAAATGTGCCTTTTCTTCTTTGGTCTTTCCAGTGAATGATATGTTATTTGAAGTTTTTTTGTGTGTTTGTTTGTTTGTTTTTGATGAAACTGGGGACTGAACTCAGGCCCTTGCATTTTTTGTGTTTGAAAGAGTTATCTATTGAAAGAGATAGTTTAATAACTTATTATTCAATAAGAGTGCCTTATATTTCCCAAGAATATTGAATGGAACTGGCAAGACAGAACTGACAAAAGAAGTATTTTCTTGTAGTCTTGTTGGGAAAGTTTTAAATGTTTCACTTCATATTTGCCTGTAGTATTTGTAATGTTCATGTGTTTTTTTACATTTTGCTTTTGTTTTTAAGTTTTTTTTAAAGGTGCTCTAAAGCAGACTGAGGAAGTGCTTTTTCATTACATATTTAGTGTTGTCATGAAAAGGTTTTGAGTTTCAGCTAATGCTCTTGCTGTAGGTAGCGAAATGATAGTGAAGTTTTGTCTTTATTCTATTAACATAATTCACTAAATTGAATGATTATCATAGGTTGAATGTACTTTGTATGTTTGTAATAAACAGATATATTCATTGCACAGTTCTTTTAGGTATGGTTTTTGGTATACTAGCATTTGTGAAAGATTCTTGACAGTATACTTCTAAGGAGATTTTATCTGTAGGTTTTTTATCATACCATTTATTGGTTCTGGAATAAAGATAATATTGATGTCATAAAATGAGTTTGGCAATGTTCACTTTTTAAAATTTAGGTGTAGTAGGTAAGGAATTGACGTTATTGTTTAAAGTTCTTAGGAGTTCACTAGGGAAATAACCCACTGTTTGGACCATCCTTTGTGGGAAGTTTCTTGTTTTGTGCTTCAACCACTGAACTGGTTATACAGATTTGTGCAGGTTATTTCTTTTCAAGTCACTGCTGGTCAGTTTTATTTTTGTTAGAACTTCTCCATTTATCTGGGTAATCTAATATTTTGACAAAACATGTTCCTTTTGCTAGATAGTATATGGTTTAATTAAAATCTTTTTAAATTTATATATTTTTCCTCGTGTCTTTTTTTTTCCTCTTTTATTACCCAAAAAACCCTTTTACTTGTGAGACAGTATGGCAATAATTGTTCTGTCATGACAGGAAGTATATATTTAACAGACCAGAATGGCAGGCATTCCAAGTGTGACCCTTCTATTACACATTGCTATCTTCAGTGCAGTTGCTTGGTTCGGTGGATCAGTGCATATAGATAGTCATGTTGAGAATCCTCCCGTTTAACTGCTACTTTCAAAAACCTGCTGATTCTCAGGATCTTTCCTTGTCCATCTTGTGTGTACAAATGTTTGGCTTTGTCCCTGTCCTGTTTCCCAGCTTTTCTCCTAACCCTGTCCTCATTGTCCAGTCCTAAAGTTCTCACTTTCCTTTTAGTTGTGTTATACTTTTTCTACTTGTATTTCTTCATTTGATATCTTATACTAGGGAGACTATATGATATTTGCACAGGTGGGTCAGGTTTATTTCACTTATGAGTATATTTTTGAGTGGCATCTACTTAAATATAAATCCTTCAAGCTTATCATTCTTTATAGCTCAGTAATACTCCATTGTATAAAAATACCAAATCTTTTTCAACCATTACTCTTGGTTGTTTCCAAGATTTGGCTATCACAAATTGTGCTGTTATAAACATAGGTACACATATATCACTATGATATGATGTTTTTGGTTTCTATGGGAAAATTCCCAATAGGGGGATAGCTGGCTTGAATGGGATTTCCAGGCCTAGTTTTGTGAGGAGTCTCCACACTGATTTCCACCATGGTTGTACCAGTCTACATTCCCACCAGCAGTGGAGAAGCGTTCCCTTTACCCCACATCCTCTCCAACATTTTTTGTTGTTGATTGATTTCTTTATGATAGCCATTCTTTCTGGAGTAATATGATATCTCAGTGTTGTTTTGATTTGCATTTCAAGGATGGCTAGTGATGTGGAGCATTTTTTCATATATTTATTTGCTTCTTTAATTTCATCATCTGAGAAGTGTGTATTCATCTCAGATGCCCATTTCTGAGTTGGGTCTTTAAATTTTAGGGCCCTAATGTACTTTAGTTATTTATAAATTCTACAGAGCAGACCTTTTTCTGAGTGCTCATTAGTTAAGATTTGCTTTATTTGCTTCTCAGTCTTAACCATCCAGCAGAAAAGTATAAAAACAGGGTATATAAAATAAAACTGTAATAATGTGCTGAGCTGTAAATGGCTCTAGTCAACAACTTCTTCAGATAACCCACTACTACTGTGGACTGCTGGACTGTGTTGGAGTGTTTCACTGAATTCAAGCACCAATAATAATTGAATCCCAATAGAATACCCATTTCTGACAGGACTAAAAAAAAGGCCCATTCCGTATTTGTATATACAGAAGAGTTGGGATAAATATGATGCTACTTTCATGTAATTCTATGAGAGCAAAGATTTGCACTAGTAGTGTTTGGATCAGATATCCTGTCTGCTTCTTGTACTGTGGATAACCACTAGGAAGATAACATTGTAAAAAGTATCAATTATTGAAACTATACCATAATTCTGCTTTAAAAAATATAGGTATACAACTACATTCTTTTAATTCAATGAATAATAGTGTTTATAAACAGAATATCATGTCTGCACCTTGAAGAACAAATGACCACTAAGAAAACAAACAATATGCATTATATTAATTATTGAATCTGTTTTAATAATTTGATTTGAAACTGTCTCATTGCTATTTGTTCTTCAATAAAATTATGGGGGGAAAAGTGTTTTTCGATATTTGTAGGTTTTCTTTTCACTTTGTTGATAATTTTTTCTTTTGACATGCAAAAACTTCTCAATAAGAGTTGGTCCCAGTTGTTAATTCTTTCAAGTTTTTCCCATGCAAATACATGTGTGTTCATGAACTCTTTGCCTACTCCTTTCTCTTCCTGGAGATGGAGTGTTTTTTATTGTTTAACATTAGATCTGTTCTGAGTAATATTCAAGGTCTACTGGTCAATAGTGTATATTCTATTACTGGTTGCAGAATGTTATATAGCAGTGTGTTAAGTCTACTGAGTTCATAGCTTTGCCCATTTTTTATTTGTTTTATTTTTGTCCACTTGTTTTATTCTTTACTGAGATTGGGTTGATTGAGTCTACAAGCAGTGTATTGGACTGCTTCTTTGCTCTATAAATATGATGTGCTTCATCTGTATTTGTAATTTTGGCTTACAAGTGTATTTTATCTGATATTGGTTCACAGTATGGGTTTATCCTTTTAACTATGTTTTAAGTATAAAGTATGTTTGCTGCACACAGTATATTTTCTAATACATTGA